>JASSRZ010000023.1:3573091-3583492 GCA_032164315.1 Malacoctenus gilli
TGTGTGTGTGTGTGTGTGTGTGTGTGTGTGTGTGTGTGTATGTGTGTGTGTGTGTGTGTGTGTGTGTTTGTGTGTGTGTGTGTGCGTGTGTGTGCGTGTGTGTGCGCGTGCACACGCGCATATGTGTGTGTGTGTCACATGCAATTTTTTGGTTGCCTTTTAAGGTGCGTATCTTGTCTTGACTTCCTGTATTACGAACTTTATTGTTGGAGGAAGTTGCTGAGGAAAAGACGACATATGACCTCCTGGTGGCTGAAGGAGGCAAAACACTCATTTTCGTTCAAGAGCATCTTTTGGGAGTAGCACAAATATGACACGTTGAATGTTTGAGTCTGAAGTTGGATTAGATATTTCCGATTGTTGATTGTATTGAATCAGTTATTTATATATGATTTGAATATTTTGAATGTCACTAATGCATGAATGTTGAATGCCCAGATTTCTTCCCGTGACAAAGCTCAGTGCATCTAATGCCTTGAAAAACCCCACATCAGTGTTACTGACATAATAGTACTGGCTGCTGAAGTTTGACACATCCACTTTATCTTTGCTGAAACCCCCCCCCCCCAGATAACAATAATGGCTTCAACAGTCAATAGAGAGAAAAAGTCTTCAGACTGTGTTAGATGAGGCTGAACAAGTCCCCTTTAATGGCTGCACTGTCAGGGGGCAGCTCCGTCTAGTGCAACTGTGTTACAGGAGAACATTCCCTCCCGCTGACTTTCACTTTCCGCGGCACATTCCTGGGATCTTGCTGTCATTTCGAGCCATTGTCTAATGTCACTGTTAAGCTCTGCCATGGCCCAGCCTTGGAACACATGTGCATTCTTACATGTACACCCACATTAGAGCTTGGCATGTCCAGGTCTTTCATAGGATTAAAGGGGCAAGGAGCCAAGCAGGGAGGCGAGGCAACATGGAGAGGAGGACAGCTACAAAAGAAAAGGAGGCTTTCTGTATTATTACACAACTGTGACGCATTTCGCCTGTGAACCAGTGACTTTTTTTGGTGGTACGTGACCTCTACAAGCCACAATCCATCCACATTTTTGCGTGAAGACAGACATAGACAGACACATTCTCTGTCAAAAATGTAAATTTTCAACTCTGCTCAGTTTGAGCCTTTTTCTGTTGGAATTTAGAAATCGTTGTTCTGCTGACTAATGCCTTGATGCCAATCACCGGCCAATCAGAGGCCTACAATCTGTTGAAATCACATTTTCTAGCTTGGGGCCCCATTTGAGAAGATGCTCTAAAAAGTACCTTGCAGCAGGTCCCATCACTGAGTAGAAATCACATCAGATGGGTTCCAGGAAATGTGCACACAAGATAAAACCGTGAGAAGACACTCTCACAAACCTGTTGCTTGTTGGTGACACTGGAGTGCCTTCATCAGCCTTTGGCTTCGCTGTCATGTTTTAGGGATTTTGTGATGGGCAAGAGGTCCACAGCCAGGGGTCTCCAAGGAGCAACAGCGAGAAACCACAGATGTTGGGGAATTAGTTCAACACCAAACATATGTGCTCTGACTTCATCCTCTAACTCTTATTTTTGCAATAAAAACAAAAAGAAAAGTCTCACTTCAGATTTGCTGCTTGCATGCTTGATCACATAAACACAAAATCAGCCAGCATTGACAAAGAAAACGAGTCTGCGAATCAAACTCTCGAGGACGACACAAGCGTGTTTGCGCTGCATCGCAAGCCAAACTTTTGAATTTCCATGAGGGAAAGTGGGAAAGAAAGGAGCAGAAAGAAAATATGAGCGATAAACAATGGAGACCTTCCTTCCTGTTTTTCATGCCAAACAAGGCGAGAGTTTGTATCGAGGGGAAGATTCTGTATTGTTTTTATTACTGGCATTTTTTCGCCATCAGATGGGGTCATAAACATCCTTTTTTGACAAACATTATTTACTCAGCTGCTTTGACACAACTGTATGAAACACCTGTACACAATACTGACAAATATTTCTAATCAGTGTGTGTTGTGTGTGTCTGCGTGCGCGTGCGTGTGTGTATCTCTGTGGTTGATGGTCTGCTGGGATTCATGACCTCACCACTTCTAACTGGGCTCCTCCCTGAGCTCAGTTTTTAGTCTGATAGAGTTAATTTCAGAAATCCTTTCATTACCCTTACGGGACCTTCTTTTCTCCCTTTCATCCTTAGGGCCCGCATGGCCCCATTATGCGGCCAACCAAGAATTGTTACAAAGTTATAAAATTCCACCGATGAGATTCTTCTTTTCTCCTCATGCATTGAGTGATTCCAATGTAAACGCAGTAAAAAAAAGCTCCATGCGATGGTCTCTGCACTTCCCATTGCAACAAGGTCCGTTTCCGAGTTAATTCAACTAAAGTGCACAAAGATTCGCTGGCACCAATAAAGTTTGGATGAATTGTGAAGCTGTGCAATGCATGGGCTTGCAGCCAGTCAAGCGTGTTTGACATTTGCATAATGCTCCGGCCGCTGGGCAGGCTCGCCATCTCCATGGGCTACAACTGGGTGCCGGGAAGAAATGCAGCTCCCCTGTTCGGTGGATGTATCTTGTCTGAAGGCAGCAGGCAGGGCGGCCTCACCATCGCGCCGCCACGTATGCATAAATAGACACTTCTGGATCAGTCTGTCGACTTACTGGCAAACAACTTGACGCTTGATACTGCTCGCCTCAACTTTTCCCACTAGTTTTTTTAATTGTGATGAGCAGTGTCAAATTACAGCCACTAACACTACAGTCTCCTGAATCATCACAGAAAGCTGCCCCCCCACCCTGCCCTTCCAGCCCCAACAGGTCTCTGAGGTGGCTGGCACACCTCAATGGAAAACCCAACAGTGACAGTTAATTCTTTCCAAACTCTTCTAGTCTTTTGTGTTTAATCTATTATCATCCCAAGGTAAGAGCCCCCCAAACTCCTAATCTTCAGCGATGGGGGGGGGGGCATTTTAAAAATCTGCCAGACAGCTCCGCGTGCACTCATTTCTTTCACGAGATCGACCCACTCATCCAGTGATCCACCAGAGAAGCCTCCATGTATCCGAGCGCGTTGTTTTCTTTAATGGAGAGGCAGAAACAAAAACATAAAAAGGTCCCTGGGGACTTGTCTGAGGCCGGCCACGCTGTGTTTACACTCTGACCGCCGGGTTCAACCTCTGAACCGATAGTCCTGCCAGCAGTCCCCGTGGAAGCACGCTGGATTTGCCATCTCGGGGTTTGTAAACTCTTGCACTGAAGCTCGATTGTGGTGAAGGGGGGGGGCACTAGGGGGCGGTCTGTCGCAATTTGTAAATCGAGTTGAGAGTTATTGTCGTCAGGGCAGGGATTCGCTGTTTATGTGGCCTTCATGTGGTTTCAAGTGTGAGGTCACACAACATGTGCCGCCAATTTGAAACAGCCCCTCCGGCCTCGACACATGGCGGAGGGGAGCGCTCGCTCTCGGCGCGCACACCCCAGACACCCCTCCCCGGCAGTGGCACAGGCGGAGGCCTCGCTCATGGCTTAGCACTTTGAAGGAGCGATAACAATCGACCAGAGGGTAGAGCCCCCCCCCCCCCCCCCCCCCCCCCCCCCCCCCCCCCCCCCCCCCCCCCCCCCCCCCCCCCCCCCCCCCCCGCAGCCCCTCCCGCACGCACGCACGCACGCACGCACACCCCTCCCTTCATGTTTAAACCTACACACACAACGCATGCTTTGATGTAGTGAAGGGGGAAGGTTGATGGGTGGGTGGGGGGCGGGGAGTGTAGAGAGGGCTTCAGGAAGACTGAATGCAATATGGTTTTGGCTGTGGGCTCCACTCTGTTTACAACACAAACTGCTCCCACATGCACAGACAGACATAAATCCTTCTGCCGCACTTTGCTCTATTTGACGTCGTGTACCATTGTTCCACTTGTTCCCACTGCGCTGTGGGATGTTTTATTGGTCGGTGTGACTGAGTGCTGCGAAGTTTTGTTTCGCTAATATTGTTTTCATTGCCTGTTTTCATTGGAGTTCATCAAAAGATGTTTGTGGATGAATCAGAGTGTGACTTACCTCATCAGTGTTGGTAGAAATACCAGGTCTGCATGGGGGGTTGAAAAATCAACCTTTTGTGGCCATGATGGAACCAAAATAAAAGCGATCTGAGGACTATTTTATTAGCATTTTAAATAAACCATGTTCAACCTGTGGCAACAGTAATAAAGCAAAACCTCTCATTTACCATGAGCTGTGTCCTTTGGAATACGTTGCATAACAGATGAAAGTGGCAGAGATTGCTGTTGCTGAATGAAGTCCACCTTCTGCTTCCCGGTTGCCATGGTTTTGTTTTTGCCATGGTGTCACGGCACCACTGTTCACCTGTCAACTTGTCCTTCTTCCAGGTGAACTCCAGGTTGTCTTTTGTAGCACGACGACGTGTGCAGATGGCACAAAACAATCACGTTCTCACAAGCCAGCCCTGGCTGGCATGTGCGCCAAGCCTGATGTCGAAAATCGGGAAAATGATGTTACTGATGTGCACCGCATCAGAGGTTAACGCCGCTTCGTAAACGTGTCAGTCTGAAGTTAAATGACTCTGACTCATATGGACACGATGATGTTGAAGGCGTCATTTCATTTCACACTGACAGTGTGATGTGCGTATCCCAGTCCTACTGGAACTCTCCAAGCCTTTACTTATTGACCTTTGGACTCTGACCTCATCAAAACAAGACCCATAAAAAACTAGTCTCGGAGAACAAACAGCGTGCGGTATTCTCACTTTCCATGCCACGTCTCCTGACACTGACTTTTCCACAGCATGCACGTTTCCTCTCCACTTGCGAACAATGCAGCTCAGGAAGTATGTCAGGATAAGGGGCCAGACCGGTGGGCTCTCTTGCATCCAACTTGGAGGGGGGGCAAACAACACGAGCCCCGCTGATCCCAGAGAAGCCCACTCGGTGTCAGAGAAAGCCGTGGATCTGTGGAGGGGGATTACCGCAGCAAGTGTCTCCAGACTACCGCTCTGCCATGTCCACGTCCCTCTGGCAGGTGAGTGCTGCTCAGACTTGTAATCTGCGGTCTGTGGGTGGTCAAGGGAGTCGCTCCTTGCTCAAAGTCAGTGCAGCTGCGGCTTGCAGAGGGGACAGGTCGAGCTTTGTTGGCTCACTTCTTGAACTCTTTTTTTTTTTTGTTAAAGCCCTTTTCCAGCTACTTTCTCTTGTTTTTCCGCAGAGTTTTAGCAGAATCCTTCTCATCTCTCGATGTGAGGAAGCAATTCAACCCATTCAGATGTTAAAGTAGCACTTATGTTTTCGTCAAACCTCGGTCCAACTCAGTAGATCAGATTGGAGCCCAATGCAACAGGTGGTG
Source organism: Malacoctenus gilli (assembly GCA_032164315.1). Taxonomy (NCBI): domain Eukaryota; kingdom Metazoa; phylum Chordata; class Actinopteri; order Blenniiformes; family Labrisomidae; genus Malacoctenus; species Malacoctenus gilli. The sequence goes on from JASSRZ010000023.1 coordinate 3,578,422, forward strand.
TTGGTTGTCCGCCTGAGAACACAATTGGATATAAAACGATAAAAGTTTAGCATCACGTTCCTCAGACATCAGCCCCCCCCCCTTTGCGTTTTTACCTTCCTCGTTTGTTCTTCGTAGCATCAACTTGCTGTCAGTGATTTAACTGCCCGTAATGAAGTGCTAAGTAGATTTTCCCTCATTTGAGAAAAATGTGTGTTTTTACGACAAACACTTTTCACCTCGTGCACTCCTCCGTCTGCTGTTTGACCTCGCTCAAAGATGGCCCGTGCTTTTTCCATTTTGCTGGCAGCGCCTTCCCTCTTTGTGCCCCCCCTGCCTCCTCTTACCGGTGGAAGCGCCGCTCCTGGCGATGTCCGGGCACTTGATTACTTTATGGCCGAGTCCAGAGCCATAACTTTCACACTGGTGACTGTTTTACCAGTGGCCGTGAGCTGGTCAGTCAGACACATCTGTCACCCAGTCTTTTTACTCTGCTGGTTGTCCACTTGAAAAGAGAACAGCAGGCGTCTCTAATTAACCTTCATTTGACCTTTACTCGACCCACAATGACTCTGGTGAAGAAAAAACCTTCTCTTCTCGAATTGAAGTTACATACAGTCAGTGTGTGTGCGTGTGTGTGTGTGTGTGTGTGTGTGTGTGTGTGTGGCTCAGTCCTGTATTATTTTCCCCTGAGTGAGGGAAGACGGAGGCGAGGCCACCGTGGAACCCCGCAGCCTTTCATCACCTGGCCGGTTCTGCCCTGCTGGGGCTTTTATGAGGCAGCTGATGATGGCCCGGGGGGGGGGGGCTCTTTGCTGTTTGGGGCCACGTTTTCTAATTGCTGCTCCAAAGGTGAAGCAGTCACGGTTGAGGCTCGGTGTGTGGCCGTAGCTCCAAGAGACAGTATTTAAAGGTGAAGTAGTTCAGCCTGGAACACTGGAACTTCAGTACCTTTCAACGGATGAGATATGTACAAATATCTCTTGTGGTATTTCAATAAGGAACGTTATGCAGTTCTGTCTCATTACTCTGTTTTCCCTATTTCATGTGTAACCAGAAGTACATCAACAAAAAACTGCCCAAAGGTTAATTGTGAGGATTTAAATATTGATGCAGGCTGTTGACTTAGCCTCCCGGCCATCTTTGTAGTTCTTAAGGATCCCCTGTCTCAAGAGGCCAAACAGACAGCACCGTCCCATGGATTTGCTCATCTTACCGCCCTCTCCCTGTCTTTTCGGCGCGGATCAGCTCTTGAATTTTTCATGGTCAACGAGTTTGCCGGTGCCAGGCCGCAGATAAACTGGTGTCTCTTTGCTTTTTGGGCAGTAAAATGAGCTTTCACTAAATTCAGCTTGGCGCCCTGCCAAGTTCTTAACCCCCCCCCCCAAAATGTCTGATCAGTAGTGGGAGTGGCGCATGGCAATAGCTACATTAATCAAAGGCCCTTAGAAAAAAAAAAGAAATACAACAAATGAGGCTTCAATCAAATGATACCAGTGGAAATGAGTTCCCTTTGTTTGTTAATCTGCTCTGCGACACTCAGAAGTGACACACTCTGTGCCACGCCCACTCATGTTGGAGGAACAATGGCTTATGTGTGCATATATGGCCACATGATGTCGTTCCGGCTCGATCAAAAGTTGTCACTCGCTGCTGACAGATGTAGCACATGTAAAATATGGAGGGAGGTGAAGGCTCAGCATGCGCTTTCATCAGCCTGCAGGGAGCTGCAATGCAGCCCGACTTTGACAGCGTGACTGGTGAGCTTGTGTGCAGTTACTTCACAGCTGTGTTGCTCCACAGAGCTCACAGGTGTGACTGGATCCTGTTCTTTGTGGGGATTGAACTGCTTCCTGGTGGTTCCCAATTTAGGGGTTCAAGGACCCATTCTGCGGGTTGTGAGGAAAACACAAGGAAGGGGGTCGAAGGATCTGTGAGATCTCAGGTTATGGTTTGAAACACAAGAGATCAGCGCGAGGACATCCATAAAGGCAGTTCAGAGTCTTCAGAGAGTAAAAGAAGACTGAACGGATGGGATTGAATGGAATATTTATTCATATTTTCTCCTTGTTGCACTTTACTAATGACATCAAATCAAACTGATGAGACAATACAACCAGCTGCAGCCCCCAAAGCCCTGTCTTCAACCCCCCCCATTAAAAACCATGACCGGTTACTTCCCCTCTCATTCTCCCAGGAACAATGACTCTCAGCTCCCTAACCTCTTGTCCAGTTTCTTTGAATGGACAGCAAGCCTGACGCTGCTGACCTGCTCGTGTATTGTTTGTTTACATGGGATGAGTTTGAAGCAAATGCTCGTCAGAAACCAAGTAGCTCACCTGTTTGCTGTCGCAACAAAAACAGGGGGGGAAGCATCTAAGAGTCCAGCCGATGGGGCGGCTGTCGGCTCTGGCATTGTTTTTCACCGAAAAAGTCACAGACTTCCTCTTCTCGTTTTCTCTGCTGGGAAACAAAGCTGGGAGTGGGAGCAGAAGTGCTCTTTATTGTTTTCCAAGCCGATGCGACATTGACCAGAATCCGTGACATTACCAAGTGGAGCCTCGTGACGACGGCGTGGTTCGATTCGCAGATGTCATCTGCAGAGATGGCGGTAACTTCACAGACCCCTTTTTCTACCATTTAACAGCTTCACATGGTTGTTTTGGTTCCGCCCGCTGAAAAAACAACCATGTCCGTGCTTTTTCTTGGAAATACTAGACTGGTGTGAAAATCAGATGCCGCGCTTATTTAATTTGGCTCCTACTTGAGCTAATCACCTAAGCTAAACATTTGAGTCACTTGTGTTCCCCCTCGTCACAGCTCCAAACAATTACTCCGTGCGGGCTCGCAGGGTCTTTATGATCGCTTTGAGACTGCCAATCTTCATTAGAACCCCCCCCCCGACAGCTGTAAATGCACCACTGCACTTATTATGCACACACATACACATATTTAACCTTTTTCTGACTTTTGTGTCTTCTTTTGAGTGCATTTGTACATTTCTTTGAAAATAAGTCAGAAGGTGAATCCTCACCTTCTCAAAAATCACTAATTTCCTTTTTGATATTGTTCACTTGAAGTGTTTCTATTTCACTGTTATGTATTTTTTGCCTCACAACTCTCTACCAGCCCCCCATCCCTTTTACATCAAATTGCAGACCCCCTCCTCCCTCTCTCCCCCTTTTTTCCCCATCACCATAAGTGCCTCTTTCCTTACCAAATGGCTCCATCGAGACTTAGCCCACCACCGCCCATCTCTGTGTCCCCGCCTAATCCTTTTTCCTCCTCAGGAGTTGCCTGGAGGATGCTGCAGCATCCAGTAAGGGGGAGAGAGGGAGAGAAAGAGTGGGGGGAGGACAGGGCGCAAAAAAAGGGATGCTGTGAGGATGCTGAGCGAGCCAGAGAGGGATGTGTTCAAGAGTGACTTCAGCTGCAGTTCGCAGGGGTCCCCGGTCTTCTGAAACCAAAGGAGAAAATGTGCACTCCGATCAAAAGCATTGTAAAGATTCTACGGGGGTGTGAGTGCCGTGGTCGCTTTAATTCTGGACGGCAGCTTTGAAGGACAGACTAGAGAGTGAGGAGCCGACACCGAGCAAAGAGCAGACGCCAGCCAGACACACTGCCGAGGAGGCAGGATGGCCGGGCTGGGCTGGTGTCTCGCCATCATCTTCAGTTGGGCAAAATTTTTCTTCTACTGCATTTTCCCCTTTTGGAAACCAAGGAAAGACAAAACCAAGGTACACTTTGCATCTTTTATGCATTCAGATCCAATGAAAAGTTGATTCATTTTGTTTCAATTGTCATGTAGAGATTTTTGCACCTTTGACTTTGGATTCTATGGTTTTGCCAGTTGAGAGAAAGACAGATTTGTTTATTGTTCGAACAGATGAACTCCTGGTTGTACGAGACAGGTGTCCAGATGTCCGTGTCTCCCAGCACCCTGATCCTGCAGGTTCTTCATGTTTCAGATGCCTCCCTGATTTCGGTACACCTGATTGTGATGAGGGCGCTTGTGGTCCTGCTTCCTGGCACTCAGATTTCACTGTGTGTGAACATGGAGGCACTCAAACCCTGCAGGATCAGAGCCCTCCACGACCGAGGTTAGACAAGTCGGTAACTTTCCTCCCTGCACCATCATCAGCTTGATAGTTTAGAGTCACGACGTTTGATGGACTTCAGTGCTTGTCGGTCAACAGGTTGATGACCAAAAGCACGATAGGAACACTTGTCCTGCTTCACAGCTGTGTTGACACCCACATCCTGGTATACTGTGATTCTTGTGCTATTAACAGAAGCGCCTCTGTGCTGGATATTAAAACGGATCCATCACAGATTTTCATTTCTTGCGTGACAGCCTCTGAGAGACGACACGAGATGCGATCACAGTCTCTTGCATCGGCCCATCCCAACACCGATCAACATTTGTATCCACAGCTGTCAAAATGACTGAGGAAATGTGATATTTGTGGGACACTCGGTGATCAAGCTGACATCAATACAGGAGAGGTGACACACTGGTGAGATAAGCGTCTCTCTCTCACGCACACATCAGGATATTGCCAGGTTGGCTCAACTCTTCCTGGTTGTAGCTCTGATGATGAGCGGGACCATCTGTCCTGTGAATGCAGCTGCAGCTGCATCTTGGACACACCCACTTTTGGTCTGGCATACCCAGACATGTACACAGCAGAGCAATACACAGATCCTAGTCCTGTTCAAAAAACGCTATCAACAGCTGCTCCTCAGCTGCTCCTCAGTAATATGAGGCTCAGAGATCCTCTCACTTCTTGATGTGAGCAATGTTCACCAAATAGAAGTAGGAGTTTCCTGGTCGGGGCATTAACAACACCCCCTTCCGAGAAGGCGTGAGCACTCACCCTCAGTGCAGGGAGGCAATCCTCACGTTCACTGGGGAGAACTTCAGCACCTGTTGGCTGAGCTGGAGAGCGATGTGCAAGCCCACTCCTGCCCACCGGCCCTCACAAGTGGGCAACTCCAGAGTGGAGGAGAGGAATTGATGGAGGTGAGACTGACTGTCTCCTGTCCCGGGGGGGGGGGGGGGGGGGGGGGGGGGGGGGGGGGGGGGGGGGGG
>JASSRZ010000023.1:3583502-3614339 GCA_032164315.1 Malacoctenus gilli
CCCCCCCCCCCCCCCCCCCCCCCCCCAGTTAATTGTCCCCATAATCGGGAGGTATGCTCATGTCATCGTCACTCCAATTGAGTTCACTCACTTTGTTTGAACTCTACAACTCTTTCGCGGTTGTTTTTGACCGGCCCTGGATCCTCGTTCATTCAACTGACAAATATCCCATAACCCCATTGACGGTGATCAAAGCTTTTTTTCCGTGACTTCAGATTGAAGTCGATGCGTCCTTTGTGTACAGCGTTCCTTGTGAATCCTGTCCAAACAGAAAGCACTCCCATCATGATTTTTTTTTAACTTCAGGACTTTAAAGAGCAAGCCCTGAGCATACTTAAATGCATCCCAGCATGCTAGCGCCCGTGTTATTGTTGCCTCTAGGTCAGCTGGAGCGGGGTGGACGCTGCTTCCGCTCGGTGTCGCACATCAGAAAGAACAGAGAGGAAAAACGTGTGCACACATGTGAGGGCCCTGTGAGAGGGAGGGCGCCGGGCCTGCATTGTTTCAACAGATGGGAGTCACAGGGGTGGTAAAGGGTGTGTCTGTTTGTGAGAGTGTGTGTATGTGTGCATGTACTGAGGAGTGAGAGGCTCTGGAGTGTGTTGTTCCCCTGTCTGTCAACAAGAGCACCCTTCCCCTCATCTCCCAGGTTCCACGACACCACCCAAGACGACAGGCGCACTCCCCTCCAGTGTTTACTCGTTCACTCTCCTTTTCTGTCCTCTCTTCCACCATCTCTACCTACTGGTACGCTCGGCTCCTCGCCACAGTATCCCTCTGATGCTGCTGCAACAAACTCCGTTGTTGGCTTCTTTAGGGTCCTTTTTTCCCCTCCGCGCACCCTTTTCATCACATGCTGTCCAGCCGGGGTCCCTCCCCTGTCTTTTTGCCGGCCTTTTACTCAGTTCAAGGATAGTGACCTGACACCAGTTAATCTTCCTAATTGTCCAAGTGTCTCGGCATCTCCGACCGCCTGTGGTTTACAAAAGAAGACAGTAATGGTCAAGGTTAAAACGGTACTAAAACAAAATCCTTCCAGTGATCTGATCGGCCTTGGAAATATGCCTGCTTCCCCCTTATTTCTGAATTGCAAGCCTCCGCGCGTGCGCCTGCACACACACACACACACACACACACACACACACACACACACACACACACACAGCTTGCAGCCCCTCCCATATCCCCCGACAGGCCAATAAACAAATGTTTTTGAATATTTCTCTGTTGCCACCAGTGGGTGCTGCAGTAAATCTCCCCTTTTCGATTGAGTATACAAATCATTTTTCACATGTATAGGTGTGAAAATGACCTCCTGTGAGAAGCCATTATAAAATATCGATCTGATTGTTGCAGGACAACAAGATGAGTCTGCTTTTACATTGAGCATCCATGAACAGCAACGCATCCATGAAACTGATCTCGTGTCTTATTGCCAGTTGTTTATAGGAAACATTTGCTTATCTAAAATAAATAATGCAACATCCAGTTGTTACATTAGTAAGGTGGTGATAGGCGACTGGAAGGACACTGTGTCCACTCCAGCGCCAGCTGCCTCCTTTTTGATTTGAGCACACGTAATCTCCACTGAACAACACTTCCGACACCAGTCACTTTCAGGACAAAGTATTTATTCTCCAAATCTTGTCCAGTGGGTTATTTATGTCGCCCTCCCATAAGAACCGGCATGCTAACGATGATAACCAGCCAAAACGTGACGGCTGTGGCGAGCTGGGCTGTGGCGAGCTCCATGATGGCACAAATGAGCACGTGTCGCTTTCACAACCAGTTGATTTCGGACACGAGGCAGCTCGCAGTGTGTCAGACATTGACAGAGTAAAACACTTTAATGAAACAAAGCAGAAGAAAAGACGATGATGGACATCAGCGAGAAAACGAAAGAAAGAGGTAGAAAAACTTTCCCTACATGAGGCAGAAATAGTCGAAAATAGAAAAGGTGATCAGTAAAGGATCAGTTTACTTTTTTTCTTCAATAAAATTATATTTAAAGCAACTGGTGAGGTTCATCTGATGGCAGCAGAACATGACTCCACTGCTCTTCAAGCTCGCAAAGAGTCTGAGAGGGGGGGAGGGATCAGAGGGGAGGACTCAGGCCTGTGTCCTCCCAGTGGCTCAGCTCCCCTGCTGAATACATCATATGTGGCCTCCGTCTCATAGTGGCGTCAAGCCCAAGACTCTCTGTGTTGCCGAGCACTCTTGCCTTCTAAGACGGGGTCCGTCCAACAGCGCTGAGTGCGGCGAATTGTGGCGGGTGCGTCCCTGATTGCTGAGATCAGAGTTCCTCTGGCTCGCAGGGAAAGCGAGACGCTGGGATCAATGTTTCACAGTGTGTAAACAGTAATATTGTGACTGTGGGGTCAAAACCCACACTACTGCCATCTGGTTTCACCTGAGAGGTGTTTTCCTTGCCCGAAGCTTGAATTAAGAAGGAACAAATGAAAAAAAGGAAATGGATATCGGTAATCAGCGTCAGCCTAAGCCACGGAATAACACTGACACGCAACGCAGAAACGTATGCGGGCAGATATCTTGTCGGACATGCGTTTGTGTGCAGGGGTTGCGCTGTGGTTGGAGGGATTAGGGTGTAAATGGCGTCTTTAGAACGCCATCTGAGTGATCGAACGTGTCTCAGTAGGGGTGGCCTTCAGGAAATACCGAGGGATTAAGGGAAACACCGAGGGTGAGTATGTTTGTATGATCCTGTGCATGGGTGGGTCTGTGTATTTACCCTGGAGTGTCAGAACAAAGTGTGTGTGTGAGAGAGAGAGACAGAGAGACAGAGGGAGGGAGAAGACAAGGGTGGCTGCCGTTGGACGGTTGTGTGTGCCGGTCTGGCGAATTTGATCCTTGGAGTTTTGGCTGTTTATATTTGCAGGAAGACGTGGGTCCAGCTTTCCAGAGGATTTCAGGGTGTAAGTTAGAAATTGATTGGGCCTGTGAGTGTTTAGAGGTGCGGGCTGCCCACAGCGTGTGATTACTTGATTTTTACCACGCTTGTGGAGCTTCACATGGAGATAGAGTCCCGCATGGGACTAACATGCTCATTGATGAGCAGTGAGAACTTAATTAAGCAGCTTTTACTTCCTGCATGGCCCGTCTGAGTTCTTGTGCTCTTTCTTGAAGATTTTTGGGGGTGGGGTCTTTTTTTTTTAGGTCACTATAGGTCTTACTTCATGACTGCTCTGTCTTTCAGTTTAGTTTGGAAATCAGCACAATAGATTTTCACGGTGTATGGTTACAATCCAAGAGAAGATCTGGATACCGTCAAACTGTATTTTTTTTTTTTTTGAAACACACTTTTGAATAAATGAAATCAATTGAACTGCAATCAAAGAATAAACAAAATACGAGACAAAGTCAAATTTGATACTTCTGTCCCTGGACCAGCAGGGGATGCTGAGGCTGTGGCCCGTATGATGGTAACGGCTGTGCATCAGATGTTGAGTCGTGGGTGAAAGTGAAAACAATCATGAGCATGATCAGTAGAAGCAAGACTACTGAGTATAGAGGGCTGCTGTCTCTGCCAGCGTCCTCAGCGACTGAGCTTTGGAGTTGTAGGTGTCGGGGAAAAATACCGGGTGACATTCATCTGAATTGTGAACACTGGAAGAGATGAAATATGAAAATGGCTTCAGTACAGGAAGACAGAGACAGAGACAGAGACAGAGAGAGAGAGAGAGAGAGAGAGAGAGAGAGAGAGAGAGAGAGAGAGAGAGAGAGAGAGAGAGAGAGAGACAGAGAGACAGAGAGACAGAGAGACAGAGAGAGAGAGACAGAGAGACAGAGAGACAGAGAGCTGGATGTTAATGGGGGGAATGTGAAGCACTGTGGATGCTGAGGGAGGAGGGGAGTGAAGGGGGTGGGAACGGGGAATGAATGAAATTAAAAGTGGTGAGACTTTGAGGGCAAAAGAGGGAGAGAGGGAGACATGGGATGAGAGGGAGAGGAGGCGCAGAGATGGATAATAAGTGGACCACCCCCTCCCCAATTGCTCCCGTGGAGAGGGAGAGGCAGCCTGACCTCCCCCACCCCCCAAAAGAAGGAGAAAAAAAAAAAGAAACTCTTTGTGAAGCTTTTTCCCGGCAGAGGGGAGGAGAGGCAGAGTGGAGTGGAGTAGAGCAGAGGCAGTCAGGATCCAATTTAGAGGAGAGCAGCGAGTTAGGCAGCGTGAGGAGCGCCCAGGAATCCAGGAGCCCCCCGCGCTGCCACCGGAGCCTCTCGTGTCCCCAGTCATGGCTTTGCGACGGTGGGCGACTTTTCTTCCTGTTGGATTAAACTTAAGGGAGTGCAGCGGCGTGTAGCAGCAGCACCAGCAGCAGCAGCAGCAGCAGCAGCATCATCCCTCCCCGTCCCCCTCACCATGCCGTCGGTGTCCCTCAGCCTGCCCACAGCTCTGGCTGGACCTGCACGCACCTGGGTCTGCCTGTCCTGCATGTTCTGGGTGAGCTCCGTTTCCATCCACTGGTCCGTGCAGCTCAGGTGACAGAGTTGAAGGACGTTGCGGAACTTTCCTGCATCGTCCAACAGAGTTTAACTTGTGATCTAAAGATGAGTCGAGTGAAGTTGTGCTGCAGGCACCGGTCAAGCCGCAGCTGTGTTGGAGGGGAGTCTGTTGGGTGGTCCGCTCGTCGGGGCTGGGTGGAAGGGGTTGGGACCCCAGCTGCGGGGGGCCCTGGTGCGGCTGCACAATTGAATGTGGGAGATATGATGAGGATGAAAATGGGAGGGCGCCTGCTGAGACCTATCGGACCCCCACGCTGTTCTCTCTCACTATACGTGTGCTTCCACTTCTTGGCCGTGCGCACCAGGAAACTTCTTGAATGAAATGTGTCCCCCGCCTCCCCCTCCCTCTCTCCCTCTGCCTCCACTTTCTCACCCTCACCCTCTCCCTCGCCCTCACTCCCCCTCCCATGCCTCTCTCTGTTCACCCCCTCCCCCCAGGTGGTTGGGACACGCAGCTATTTTTTGCTTTTTTTTTTGTATAATTCAATCTGCTGCGCATTCCCGCTTGCAGCTGGTTGGGGGGGGGTGTTGTTTGTGCATTTGCATGCCCTCTGAGGCAGCACGGCAAGGGGAAGCTTGCGTGCCCACGTTGATGATGGCACCGGCATCTGTCTTGAGACACTGCAAGCGCTTTTTCCTAATTTGTGGCGATATGAAAGGGCATTCCTTCTCTCTGAAGCACAACTTTGCACGCTGCTCTCCACTTTACTCTGGCTGGATGGGGGTGGGGGGTTAGATGAAAGGAGGGAATGGTTGCTGAATAGACCATTGAGATCTATCCGTCCCTGTCCCACACCGCTCCTTTGGGACACGGCTGCGGCACACCGGCGGGGCGGCGGTGTCTTGGCGAGGAGGCTGGATAATCTTACAGAGCTCTTCATCAGTTAATTGCCATTCTTTCTTTTGAAGGAGTGGGAGGCGAGGGGTGAAGTGGGGGGGGGGTGAGGGGAGGGGTGTGGTGGAGGGAGGGGTGTGGTGGTGGAGGGTGGCATAAAAAAAGAAATCTCAAAGCCCCCCATCTAAGCCCCGGGTCACTGATTCACTGCATCAGAGCACTGTATGACAAAGCGGGCTCACTTAAGGGGGGCGTGGCTCAATCCAAGCCCCCTTTTTGCGTTGATAGTGGAGCTTTGTTTGGGGGCTGGGGGTTGGCCCTAATTTGGGCACACCTTATTTCGGGCGCTTTTGTGTTGTCGTTGGGCTCCGGTTGTGCGGCCCTCCGCTTGCATGAACAACCTGTGCCCCGTCAGAGGTGGGAACAGAGGTCGGACTCCATAAGCACCGTCCTTTCCTCTATGAGGGAGCTTTCAAAGTTCTCCTGTTCCATTGACTTGTTCCTTTGACTAACCTTGATTTCAGGTGAGGTGCATCCCTCAACAACAAGGGGTTTTCGAGCATTTTTTCTTCAGTCAGACAGGTCAGGATTGTGACCTCTGTTAGAAACAGTCAAAGCTCCGAACCACTGAACTCACTCTAGAAATGAGAAACTAGGCGCTTCGCCTCCTGCTTGGTATTGTTTTTCCTGTTTCATGACTGCACAGTATGGATATATAGACGGCGGATATACCCTGTAGCCAACTGGAAAAGTGAGTACAGCTGCAAAAGCTCTTATGAAGAGGCTGGTCCGCAGACGGGGAGCATTAGAGAGAGAGCTACAAAGGGCATGAATGAGGGCGTACGCGCAGATTCGGGAAGTAGGCCGTCTTCAGGAACAAGACAAGATCTCCTCCTAAACCTGAGAGAGGGGGCTTCCTTTTGTCGGAGCGGGATGGACCGGAGAGAGAGAGATTTTCCAGCAGAGACAGCTGGGGGAGACAAAAAAAACTGGGAGAAGGAATGACTTTGCAGAGAGGAAATGAACAGACGATGCTCTGGGCGAAAGGCGGAAGGCAAAATAAGCACTGGAGGCAGAGGCCGGGGAAAAAGAAGACCTTCGGAGGAGTCGTGCCCCTCCGCTGAACGCTGTAAATAATTCATGAGTGCCCAGAAAAAGGATTTGAGGGAGGTTTTATCAGGTTTCCTCACAGAGGACCATGGAACCATCCCGATGTTTTTTCACCCACCAACAGCTCAGATGCTCCCAAGGCTGCATGCATCCTGTTGACATTTATGAGCTCTATGCGATTACTTGTTTATTTTTCGAGTCAAATCACTAAGCGCAAAGCCAAGCCTTGACAGTCAGTCGCCGGGACCCCTTCCTTACCCAACAACAGGGGTGCGTCTCAAGGAAAAAGCTCAGTCCTCGGCCTCTCAGTTGTGTCCGCTCTGTCTGGGTTCAGTGTGCAGACTCAAGGGGGACCCCCCCCACCACCACCACCTGGGGGAGATGGTGTCATTGGATGTACGTTCGCTCGAAGGCCTTCAGCTGTTTTGCCCCGAGAATAAAAGGTCTTGGCTCTTGGCGTTTGCGGCTCTTTGTTTCCTGCATGGTTGGTTGGTGTCAGTGATTCCCAGGTGGAGTCCAGTGTGTTTACATGGACTCATTCTGTTGCCCTTCAGGTTGTATTTTCACTATTTTTTCCTCCCTCTTTTTCTGTCTGTTTCTCATTGACGCCCCCCCCCCCAATAAAAAAAGTCCACCCACCTACCCACCCAAATCCTTCATTCCTGAGATTACCTCCAATTTAAGAAAAGCATTCCACATGTGGGGGGCCCTTTGAACTGTGCCAATATTTCAGTTATGGTAACATCTGGCTTTCCCATCATAATGGATTCGCCATGCCGTCGCTTCCTGGATTTGCCGGCTGGTTCGCCTGCTGCCACCTGAGGGACAGTCACAACAAAGTTGGCTTTATTTTCATCTTTGTTTGCCCCCCCCCCCCCCTTCCCTTTTTCTGCGTGCGCTCTCGGTTGTGACTTGGTTGGAAAATCTCCAACAAAAAAGGAAGTTTAACCCCTCGCTCAGTTGATTTATGAGAGTTGTCGAGCTTTGTGTCGAACCCCCCCACCCGCCCACCTACCCCTTTGGTCGATGGAAGGACCTTGGGCTTTGTGCATGCTTCACTGGGCACATTGGCCTTAAACCTCCTGGGGCTGCCTGGTTCTCTCCTGAAGGGAGTTCTGGATGTAAGGCGGCGTTTCAGTTCCTCCGTCCTTCTTGTTCAGGGTTCTGACCACAGTACTGACACTTTATCCACATGTTGGACCGTGATTTAAGCTTCCTTTAGCTCCCATGAGGTGATTGGAAAGTGACTCTTGGGATGCACAGATGTGAGAATGAAAAATAGAGGCCTGCAGTGATGTGCTTAAAGTTGTTTGTGTGCTGCAGCGATCGTTACATACATCAGAGGACACTTTGCGACTGTTGCGTTCAGGTTGCTGAACCTCACGTGTACACTCAGAAGGAATGGACAGTGCACCTGCATGAGCGATCTGTTTGCATCAGACGTAAACTGATGGTACAAACATCACTTTAATGTTCAAATATTTAGCAGCCGGCAGTTAACCGCCCACACAGACTCTTTCGGGTTCGTCTGCTTCTCCCCCTACAAGCTCTGAGTTTCCTTTGACTTATTAAACAGGAGTCTGACCTAGTTCTATAAATCACTGTTAATTTTGATTTGTTAAGTCACGTATACTTGAAGAAAGAACTTTGAGACTCAAGGAAACAATTGCCAACCACCTTGCAGTCAGATCTAACTAGTTAGTGGAGAGAAAAAGGATTAGGCGACGGTTTAATGCAGGTGACCCCCGTCGGGGAAATGCCTGAAAGTCTCAAGTATGAGAAGGGGTCAGAGGTCAATATTTGAGTAGTGGGGCTACGGAGTGACTCGCCGCGGTCTTTGCTGCGGAATCCGAGGAGGTGTTTGAACCTGGTAATAATTAGGACTGAACAGCCGACATGAAGCACTCTGTGGGGCCCGGGAAACCCTCGGACCCAGCAGGCCTCAATATTGCATAACTAATCACTTCCAATTTGGTTGAAATGTCCTCAGGGATGTTCAGAATGTTCATCACTGTAGAGAAGTACACGCTGCTAAGCTGACAGCCAAAAAATAACAGGTAAAACGATCATCCAGAGTTGGACCTGGGTTTGATATTTTAAGTTCAAATTATTGTTGATTGTGTGTCTGAACTTCAGATTTCAGCGGGTTATCACATCAATAAATGGACATACTTCCAAATTATTTTCAAACTGAAACCATCCTTCCATCAAGCAGAGCAATGCAGTCTCATCAGTGTAAAAAACCTTCATCACCTTGTGCTGACTTTGTTGTCTGATGCCATTTGGGACTCATCATACTGTCTGTTGTCTTTAAACAACCACCAGATCAGTTACTTGTTCTCCCAGCTACAGACCCATTTACCAAGCCCTCCACAGCACTCGATCCTCTTGTAACCAGTAAACGCCTCGTGGAACTTTCTCACAATCCCTGCCCAGCCAAAAATCTCACATATCGCCTCCGTGTTCAGCAGCGAGTGGCCACCTTATATGGCCGTGCTCCGCATCGCGTGTGTGCGACGCAGTCAAAACATTCCTCAGATGTACATGTGGACTCAACCTCTGCACGTCTCCGTTGCCAGAGTGAGACTGCGAGCTGCCAAGTCAAACTTCTGCGAAATAACTTTTTTTAGAAGTAGTTGTTTTCACTTGGCAACAAAGCCCCAACACTGGCCCAAGCCATGAATCATGTCACTTTATTAAACCTGAGTCCAGAGCTTGATCCCATGTATATATAGCGCTGGAGAGAGTTCTGAAGGGGGTGAAGCGTTCGGGAGCGAAAAGCCCCCCAAAGGGCGCCGCCCCCTAACGCTGCCGCTTAATCCAAACCAGGGTTGCTTGGCGGAGCCCTCTCTTGGCATTGTCCACTGCAGCTGCGGGTCGAAGGTCCTCCACCCGCCCAGGAGAGCTGCTCAACTTGTTAATTCCACCGTGGCCCTCCAGCTCGGGATATGATCTGAGGCCTCCCGCGGCTCCATATGCATTCAAGTGTGAGGCCAAACAACGCTCATTGGAAGTGGCGCTGACAGCGTCACGCTGTGCCGCCTGTGTGTTTATCCAGGCCAGGGTGGGAGTGGGTGGATGGGTGGGGATGGGGGTGGGGGCTGCAGTTTTTTGGTTATTTAGGTTTCTGCATGCAAAGGGGGTGTTTTAAAGTGTTGCTTTAAAAGTGTTTTTATATGAGTATGACTTTCTTTTTGATTAGGTGGGGGCAGGCACACCGCCCAGTTTGATCTCAGATTGGCAGAATTGGTTGAATATTTACTGTGTAATTTTGAGGGGAATCAAGACTTGAGTTTTGTAATTTAGAAATTTAATTTTGATTAAAGAAAAAAGAAAAACACGTGTGTGTATGTGTGGGCGTGCGTGCGTGCGTGTGTGTGTGTGTCTTAGGGCACACGGTAGTCACATGACCACCAGGTAAATCGAGGTTATTCCATGAAACTCGATATTTTTGCACCTAAAGTGCAATCCGAGGATGCCCACATTGACTGTACTTTTTGACAGGGTCATAAAGTTTGTTGATGATTCTCATCCCTTCTCAAAAGCCAGGACTCAAGAGAAAAACGTTACATAGCTAAACCTTCCCTGCTTTATCAGTGGGCTTTGGACCCTGAGCTGCCTTCTCTCAGACTTCAGGCCTCAGAAGCTGCGCTCACATGAACTGTGAAAACACTTCTATCTGAGTAGACCCACTCTTTGAAACTACAATCGAACTGGAGCAGTGGGAACCAGTTTGTGAGCCAATTTTAGGTAAACATCACCTCAGACAACCTGCTGTTGTGTTCATGTCTATTTAAAGAAGTCAACCTGCTCCACCGTGCTAATGATGCGACACAACACATTCTTGAGATGTTCCACATTGAAACACAATGACAATCTGTCTTTGATACTCATTTTGGGGTGGTGTGAGGTAGCGGAGAGTGACTTCACTTTGCAAAGACTTATGGAATTGATCCACTAATCAGATGATATCCTTAATGCATAAAATCCTGCATATCAGTCAGATCACTTTATTCAGCCTTTTTGCAACAACAATGCAGGACTGGACCTTCCCTGAACCGGCTCTGGCTCCTCGATCCGTCCATTTGACACCTTTCCAGCGGGAAGACGAGAGGAGTCACTGTGCAGGAAAAGATGAGATCTAACACCCCCCCCTCCAAAAAACCTCCCACGTCGCCCTCATCCTTCCTATGGTACATTTTGGGGGTCATGGTTTGAATTTCAATCAACTCGTCCAAGTTCCTGTTCGCCTGCCAAGTCAGCGCAATGTGGAGCACATGCTGCGTTAGCTGCTACGATGAACTTTGGCTGTCTCCGATTAATCCCCACTTCATCCTCCTGAAACAGAACTTTCTGGCAGGGAGTTGCCCCCCCCCCCCCATCACCACCACCCCTCCTCTCGCTCGCAGCTTGTCTGTGCTCCACATGCAGCCTTTTTTTGCACAGGCTGCCATGTCACAATGCTGTGAGAAAAGCATTGGGAGCTTTTGTTTTGCTCCAACAGAACTTATCGGGGGAGATTTAAGGATTTTCTCTGAAAACAAATGAGACGGACGCTTTATGAGCTTCTTAATAAGAGCTTGTCATGAGATCTCCAAACACATCCCTCATTCCAGGCCAGCAAATGATAATGTAATTGTGTTTTTCCTTTGACAACACGCATGGGGAATTTATTTTAGGCTCGGAGGCCAAACTCGAGTAGACTCAACGTATTTGGTAGTGTACACAGTTTGAGGAGGTTCAAGGATGCGTTACGCTTTTTTGTTTTTACTCTGATGAATCATGTCTGAAATGGGGCCAAACCAGAGGGATTTGTACTGTGGTGCATTGGAGATAAAGGGGTCCGGGGAGGCTCACCTTCCGCACCTTCCTTTGTCAGTTGGTCTGACAGCAGAAACACTGTGGATGCAGGCTTGAATTGTAGCACCTCGTCCAATGATGCAACAGTTGGTTTGTTTTTTTTTATCAGCAATCAGCTAATCAAACCTTTGAAGACCTGCAGTGTTGCAATGATGCTGCAGCGAATGTCCGCACACTCATTCTCCCCCCCAAAACAGCGAGCCATTTGCTTCTGGCAGTTTCCCACAGACTTCCTGTGTGCCGGTGGGAGAGCGGACCACCTCTGCCACCTCTGCCCCCCCAACCCCCACCCTCACCCCCCCTCCTTAACCCACCTCCACAAAAACAAGTCTCTCTCCGTCATTCCTGGTTGTTGCTCAGAAAGCTGAATGAGTTCCAGATCCTGACAAGATAACCACAGTGAGTTGCTCTCATGCTGATGGTCTGTGAAAAAAGGGGGATGGGATTTTTTTTTTCTTTCTTTTTTTTTCACCCTGTTCCTTTTCAATTCTGGATGACTGAGTAATTTCCTCCCTGAGATCCACCTCACTGAGATGAAATGTGTGTAGCAAATGGAGTCAGATGAGGAGGAGGAGGGACGAGAGGAAGGAGGAGGGACGAGAGGAAGGAGCAACTGGAATGCCTGGGGTGCATTTTTTTTTTGCCCCTAAATGAAAACCAGTTGACTGTTCATTGTAAGGCTGTAGGGTTAGTGGGAACCAGAGAGCAGAAGGAAGGGGAGGAAGGAAAGGTTGGAAGAAAAAAAAGAAAAGAAAATGAGTTCTCTTCTTTCTAGTATTTAGCTGTGAATTGTTGCTGGATGAAGGGAGGAGGGGAGGGAGGGGGGTTGCTTGCATTTAAGGCCTTCACAGATGCCGCTCTCCCCTCTTCAGCCGTTGAACGTATTGTAACTTGGCATTCAGGATGAGACGGTTAATTGGAGCCAGGAGGAAGCTCTGCTCAGTGATTTGAGGTCTGCCCTGAGGAGTGCCTGAATTGGAAGCATTTCAGTTATGGCGCTGTCCAAGCTGTCAGTGGGCTGCTGGACAGTAGCTTTGCTCTTCATCCTTACAAATCCAAATTCGCTGCTCTGCTGCAAAAAGAACCAGTTATCACCTTCTTTCTAATGACACCAATGATTAAACCATGAGGTTTTGTGTTTGCTTCACTCGTTCAGGAATAGAGGTTATACCATCAAGATGTTGCAATGTCATGCTGCTTTTTGTCATAATTTTCAGTAGGATGACAAATTTGCAGTTGTTCCTTTGTTTGACAGTGGATGCAGTTGTATTGGTCCTAACCAGGGAACAGGTAGATAAAAGTCGACTCACATCATATTCCTTCTCCTCCTCCTGCTTTTAAAATTCCCCTTCGAGATTTTGTTCCAAGCAGAGTCTGTCAATCAGAAGTCGGAGCTGGGCTCTACAGCCTGAGGTCATTCTGGAAGTCCGGAGAAGTCTAAACTCATAACTGGCTTTGATTTTAGTAAAAAGAAACGAGCAGCCCAATCAGGATTAGATGAGCAACATTTCTCTCCATTTCTCTGTGTGTTTTGCTTTGCAGCATTTCACCCCAGGATTATTTATCTGCTCCACCTGTCCTGCATCCCCTGATAGTGCAGCGCTGTCACTGCTTATAACAATGTGTCTGTTGGCTGGCAGGAAACAGCACATGCGAGACAAACTTTGTTATTGATGACTGGTGTCTGCCAAGCTTCCCAGTGAGTCAGCGCCGGCGTGTCCCACGTCTCACGTGAAGCTCTGTTGGACTGGCCTCCTCAGACACGTACAGGGGAAACACTTTCTGCGGCAGCCTACGTCCTGTTCTGATTGGGAGTTTGGTTTCAGCCTTCTGACAATTTCCGGAAACAAGTGACGTTTGAAGGATGACGGGTTCAATGAACGCACCTCGGAGGAACGAACCCCGCTCCGTGAGGACTTTGAATCGTGTCAGAGGCGCTCACCTTTCCTTCCGGATCATGAATCACAACCAGGATGTCACTCATATGTATTTGGCTTGATGCAAATGTTGGACTTGTCGTGAAGGTGGAGAACCAGGAGGAGGAGGAGTGGGACTCTGAGCAAGTCTTGACTAGACAAGAGCAGGGAATGGAAGACAGAGGTCAGACATTGGGAAGGAGGAGGCAGGTCAAAGGTCAGTTCACCTTTGCTAGCTTCTGTCTCACTGAGGAAGGGGAAGAATGGTAGCCTTGTGGAGGGGAGCGTGGACTGTTGGGAAGAGGGGGGCGGGAGCAGCAGACAGGAAGAGAGCAAGAGAGGGCTTTCACAAATTAATCATGAGCTTTGCTTGCACACTCATCGACTCAATGACCATCACACATACACAGACGGTCACAGTGGCCCACTGATGGAGACACGCAGCGACGGGCCCGCTGCCCCCCCCCGCTCAGATCGTCATCCATGCACATGGTGTCCCATATGGAGACAGGGGTGGCAGCAGTGGCGTCACAATAACTGGCTGATTAACCCAGTTAACTGGAGAGGTCCTGTTCAGTCTTCTGGCTCCTCCGGGAAGAACAATAGCGTCTGATTGGTCGGGGGTGGCAGTGATGGAGTGCATTGTGTGTGTATGTGTGTGTATTATACTCGATGACTTCGCCTAGACGAGGAAACCACTGTGACACAGGCGGAGACATCGTGTGAGAGTGACGGATTAGTCGCCGTGGATCTTTGTCCCCCTGTTGAGTGGTGGGGCGCGTTCAAAAGTTACAATCCAATCTGGGGCTTTGTACTTGATAAGTCAATCACTTGACATTTCAACAACAGAATTGTAGTTATTAGTTATTGTTTGAGTTCTATGAAACAGCTGGGTGTTTTTATATAAGCAGCACTTTTAATTCCTCTCAGTCAGAGTGACAGAGTCCTTAGTTAGCTTCTTTGTTTGTCAGCATGGAGGGGATACTGAAGAATTACATTTGTGTGGGCTATGCATACCACCATGCTCTTATCTACTCTTCTATCTGACGCTTTTTTTAAACTTTCCATCCATCAGGCCCAGCAACGTGGCCTCGTCTCTCTTTTTCACCACATTTGTTGTCAGTGTGTTTATAGCTTTTAATGATGTATTTATTCATGCAGTTTTTATTTTCTCAAAGTAGGGCTGCATGATATGAGATTCTGGTTATATCCCGATATAGCTCATTTTATATTCCGATACGATATACATCACGATATAGTACATTTTTGGTCTATTCAATTGATTCATAGTTTATATAAAATTGCCACGTGGAAATATAGTTTAAATGATATATTCAACAAGTTTCGTTACTAAACAAGACTTCTTTTATTTAGAACCCTTTGAAATATATTGAATACATTTCAATAATTCAGCATTTGTGTAAACAACAATTAGTTACACGAGGTTTAATAATGAAGTGAACATTCATATATTCAACAGGCTAGCTTATTCACATGACATCAGCATCTCATGCAGGATTGAGTAACCTAAATATTTCGATGAAGCCAGCCTAAGGAAGGCTTAACATTGCCATTAATGTTTGCAGCAAATGGCTCTTAAAAAATAAATATTGGTTCCAAAACACCAAATGTAAACATGCAACCCCTTAAAGTGTGTAAAGTCTGGCTACAAAAATTTGACAATATATAATGCAAGGTATACAAAAAAAAACTACTTCAAGTAACATGGATATGAAAACATCCCAAAAAAAACATCTGACAATGTCAAACTTTATGAAATGTTTACGTTGTGTTTCTGAATCTCAGACTTCTACAGGTTCTCAAAAATTTATATTTCAAGGTCTCTCCTTTACTTGGTCAAGTCTTTCCTCTGTCGGGAGGACTTTGGGTACGGTGTTCCACGGCTATATGCCTCAGCCAAATTCTGCTGCTGCGTCTCGCTGTCGTTTTTCTTCCGAGCAGTGATGTCAGAGGTGGACTGGTCAACGTTAGCCTTGGGTGCCTTCAAACGCTGACTTTCATCATATTCTTTTTCATGGTTTTTCCGCAAATGATAAGAGGTTCATTGTTTGAGTCAGTTGTAGCGACATGGCAGCGACATACTTTACAAAGTACAGTGGTCTGCTCTGTGTCGCTCCTTTAAAAAAAAAACAAACAAAAAAAAACTACAACCCCACATCTGATGTTGACCGCCGTTTCGGCAGCAGCTCCTCCGTCTGCGTTTGATGCACGAGAGTTGTCCTCTCTTCCACCACAAACACCCGGCTCCTTAATGCTTGTTTGTGTTTTTCACAGTGGCAGCAGCATGTGTGGGCATGCTGTATGTGGAGCGTCATGACGTAAAAAACTGCCATAAAGTGTTTTTTTTTTTTTTGCAACACTGCGTTAGAAATGATAGAGCTCATGTTTCATGGTAGAATTTTTATATCGTTTAGACAAAACGTATCGTTATACCGTGATGCCTTATCTCAAAGACTGAGTTGAAATTAAACCGTTTGAGTTCAATGCCTCCATGCACCTGTAACAAAGGTTTTCTTTCACAACAATTACCAAATATTGACACTCATTTCCAAATTGTGAATTTACACACATAGTTTCTATTATCTTACATATTTCCAAGAAAACTAGCTGAACCTCAACCCATCTTTTCTTTAAACAACACTCCCTCTGACTTCATGTGGTTTATGTGTTGTTGATGCTCAGGACTGCCTTCTGAGACTGACCAGTAATCAGCAACAAAATGTCCTTTTACGGTCACGCAAAATTCTTTGAGATTAAACTGAACATGTCCATCTGACTTGCTTTCTCTGTTTACACCAACTCATTCTACAGGAATGGTTTGAGCATGACGCAAAGTGTCAGACGTGTGTGAGTTGCTTAGTGTGTGTGTGTGTGTGTGTGTGTGTGTGTGTGTGTGTCCATGTTTAAGCAGCGACCTGGTAAACAAGGGTCCACGTGTATGGCATGCGTTTGAGGTCATCCTTGCAGTGGTTGACAGTGAACGATCGCATTATCAGGGATCTTTGTCTCCGTTTGTGGATACAAGGGGTCTCTGCATGAGTCACAGGAAAACAGCCTCCTGGTTACCTTCCACAGTTGGAATATGTGTCGCAGAGTGGGTCTGGAAGGGTTTATCCCTGAGTTATAGCATTACCCAACGCATGCTTAAGCTGCTCGGCGTGAACGCCGGAAAAACACAGTATCCGTTACAAGGTAAACACGGCTATCTGAGGCGCCCGGTCAAAAATGGATTAGTTCAAACAATGCAAAACAATTAGCAATCTGCACTTACTTACTTCTGCACCCGGAATGGTTTAGCCTCACTCTCTTTGCCCCGGGCGCCACAGGAAACCCAGAAAATGCGGGCCAAATTGACCAACAATCCGTCCCTTCGTTGCCCAACGGCGTAATTACTTTTCTTTGCCTGGAGATAGAATTAGCCCACAATGCGCTCGGCCACGCCTCGCTTTCGGACCCTCGCACACTCGGATACGAAGATTAGCCTAAGTACATCAGCGGTTCGAAAACCGCAGGGATGCCAGATGGGAAATGGACTGCCGAGTCACTAAAAACACTTTCGCCCGCCGTGCTGGGTCTCCACCTTGTTTTGTCACTCGAGCCAAACAACATCTCATGCATGGGTGTTGAAAGCGATATGTTTTTACTGACAATAACGGGCTTACTGAATGTTTGTGGTAACGCTGAGCTTTTTTAGCTCTTTGTTTTTGGCCGTTATTCCTCACTGTTATCGCGCCTGTTTATGTACTGGGATATGCCAGTCAGTTGTGGGAACAAACTGTGCATCCCGAAAGGTGCACAATGCTCTAATGAGTTTGAAGGGTTCATGCTTCGACCTCACAGGATGAAGAGTGCAGGTTTGCGCCCTGTTGGTAACTTACTTGCACCTACACAACTGAGACTTCCAAAACACCATCTGATTGGTCAGAAGTGTTGACAGGCAGACCAGGAAGATGACTGCAGTGGAAAGTCTTGCTTTTCTTTTAGGCTTTTTAACATTGGGACAAAACATGCAGGAAAAAAATAGAGCAGAGTGATGCTTGTCTGTGTGTTTATTTGTGTGTCTGTACTCATGTGCAGTCATCTGTGTGTGTGCGTATTTGCATTTGCACATTTTCCTGCACACGATGGCCTGTTTGCCCCCGATGTGTGCTAATGAGTGTGAGACAGGAGATTATGCATGCGTCTCCAAGGGAACCGGAGTCTGTTCCCAGGAGCTGCAGGGCCCGAGCCTGGAGGGGATGGGGATGAGGGGGGTTGCACACCCTGACCCAAGCTTTCAGGGGTCCTGGGTCCCTCTGTTTCGAATCATTTCCTTCCTTTGTGGCCTTTTGTGTGAGCCCGAAGTGTGACGCGAATGCGAAGGACAGAGGACATTTGCATGGGCGTGCAACATGTCCGAACAGAGTATAATCAGTGGAGGCTCTGATTAATGCGAGCTGACTCACATTAATTGCTAGTCTGAGCTCACCAACGTCACAGTGTGTGTCCCCCCCATCAACATTGTCTCCCCAGTCGACTCCCCATATACTCCAGCCGCCCCACCCAAACAATAAACAAACTCTGAGAGCGCCGGCTAATGATCGGAAACAATTAAAAGCCTCACAAAGGCCGGCGTCCTGCCATATTCCTCCGTGTCGTATTTACATAGTAGTCCGGGGTTAAATGACAGGAGCACAGATTTGAGGGGAGGGCAAGAGCACCAAAACAGAGAGGCTTGTTGAGGAGGTCCCTCTTTTGTCGGGCGTCGCCAAAAACGAGCGTGTTGAACTGCAGGTGGTTCAAGTGATGCTGTGAGTCAAACTCTAAGTGAGAGGAGTTTCAGACCAACTCTCGCCATCGACTCGCAATAACCACTGCACGCACACGCACACACACACAGTGTCTGTCTGACTGGTTAAGCCTCTGTATGAATGGCTAGAGAGTGGGACAAGGCCCAGGAGCTGCTGAATAGAGTCCTGAATTGAGACATTCTGCCCGGTGAACATAAGGGCAAGAGGGTGTGAGTGTGTGTGTCTGTGTGTTGCTTTATGCTTTGACAGAGCTTTGACTCTGTTGTTAAGGTCTGGAAAATGTGATACTTGTGCCATTGTAAAGTTACTGTGACACTTTGGAAACAGCGGATTCAGATACTGCAACAGCTTGGTCAACAGGACCGAGAGAGACAGCAGCTCTGAGTGAGTGCTGGGGAAAGTTGGCACAAAGTCTGAAATGCATCCGCCATGGAAAAATTCATCGCTTATTGCCACGGCAACAGGGATTGATTAAATGTTGCACCCCGTGTTGCAGAAGTAATTTGATTTGGAATCTGGAAAATGTGTTTGCATGCATAAATCATCAGGCAAGCAAGACGCGCGGGGGGGGGGGGGGGTGATGTGGCTCATTGTATATATGTTTGTTCCTGCAAGACATGTTTACCTCAGATTTTGCATACATATTGAAATGTTTGATCATTTGGTGTTTGCTTAAGACCGGACGGGCGCCATTGTGAACGTTCTTTTTTTTTTCATCACAATTGCTGGTTTAGAAAATCTCTGTGTGGCAACATGCATTCAAAACTGATGATGTCACTGTAGCCCACAGCAACCGCTTTTGTTTTTTTTAATGAAGTTTTCTTTGTAATATCGTTTGTTGGTGGATGTTTGACAAAAGATTTTTAGACATTACCATTAATCTTTCTTTGGTTTTTAAATGTTCAGTGGGCCTCCACTGGGGGGCGCCGGACTATCCTGAAGGGAAAATGAGCCAGGAATAGTAACTACGGTTAATGTCTGATGAGCCAATTTGAACTTTAATGGACTGGTTGTGATTTTTCTCTTAGCAAGTGTTACAAAGGGGGGAGCTCAGCTCATTGAGGCACACAAACAAATTAACACGATTACAGTGGTGACCAGTGGCACTGCTAGATTAATTCACAATTACTTAGCAGAACTAACTAGTGCTACATCTCATGACATGACAACTTTTGGCACTTAGAGGGAAAAAAGGCTTAAAGTTTTTTGGTAATTTCCTGTTCTAATCAAAGTAGCTTCTGCACACTGCACGAAAACAAAGCAGCTATGTGGGACATGGAGTTTTGATTGATTGACTGCCGTCCACCAGATTTGATTCTTGTCAAGAAGTCCAAGCAAAGACTTCAAAAACTGAGTTGATTCAAGTCAAATGGAGCCCAGTAGGTGTGAAGGTGCGGCAGCCACATAGAAGGGGGGGTGCCGACCGACTACGTCCTGAGAAGCTTTTGTGGAGGCAGTCGTTTCCTCAGCAGTCTCTTTGCTGAATCCCTATACATCGCCCTCCTTTCACAGTCCAAAGTGTTCAAACCACTTATCACCTCTCTCCACTCCCCCCAAATTCGCAATCAGATTACCAACCCAGCAGGTGCCAGCTGGAGGTCTTGGCATGGCGACGCCTGGGATGACACCGCGTGCGGGTGCCAGGCAAGGACCCCCCCCCCCCCCCCCTTCCCCTTGGAAAAAATAAAATCCCCCAGTCTTTCTGCCAATATGGCGCGTCCTGCACAGCCACACTCAATATTTCAGCCTAAATGGATTAGACTAATCACGTTATATCACAGTAAGGTGGGAGCCGGGAGACGGAATGGCGGGTGGGCCGTCCCGCTGTTGCCATGCTGGACCTGGAAAACAAACAAGCTCACACGCCGAGCTCCGTAAACCCCAAGAGTTGTGTCAGCATGTGTGGATTTCCAGACCCTCAAAGCACTGTTTTTGTGACTTTACGATGGATGGTGCACACATCTGCCCCACCCTATCCTCGTTCCTGAAGTGGAGGAGTGAACGTATCAAGGGGTTCTTTTTCAAGTGGGAAGAGATGATGAAACAGGACACTGGCAGGTGGATCGGTGGTGACTTTGGGCAGATGGGTCCATCTTCCACTGCAGGCATCCCTAAAGATAGTGTGAGGAGCTCTGGAGCCTGGGAGGAGCTCAGTGTGGAGCTGCAGCTCCACCAGGTCAGAAAGAGTAAGCTGGGGTGACTCAAGCATCTTTTTTTTGAATGCCCCTGAATGTCTCCCTGAAGGGGAATGCTTCGAGCACACCCCAACTGCAGGAGGCCCCCAGAGAAGTCCAAGGACACACTATGTCCCCCCACCCTGCAATGAAAGCATCTTGGAGCCCCCCCCCCCCCGAGGAGTTCGAGGAGGGGTCTAGGGAAAGGAGAGTCTGCTGCCCCCACAAGCCCCCCCATGGAGGAAGCACCCCTTTGTTCATGATACTTTTTTTTTATCTGAACAAGGCTGCAATCGCGAAAGTGTCTTATATCAAGACAACAACTTCAACTTCATACAATTCTATACCACCAGTTATGTTCCATCGGTACAATGAGATGTGCTTCGTTCACAGCGAGGCCACGTGTCCGCTGGGCTCCATGAGCTCGATGAAAAGGGGAAAAAAATAAGTGTGTGTGTGTGTGGGGGGGGGGGGTTATTAGTGGCTTCCAGGTTGCCGCGGTTTACAGAGCGGGGACACTTACTCTTCGTTTCTCGTCAACGTGGCCCCGTCTTGCGCCGTGCGAAGCCAGCTGATATGCCAACCACATGGCCACTTTTAGCCCTTCGTCCGGCAGCCCCTAATTGTAGCCTCCTGGCTGGTTGCCACGCTAACAGGGATTTCCTTCTTTGAAAACACATCAATTTTCTCTTTAATCTCCAAACAGAACATGTGCACGCTTGGGGTCCACCCGGCAAAGTCAAAGGCCTACTACAGCCATGTGCCCATCCAGAGGAACATACGTGCTGCACAGAAACACATGGGAATGAAGTCGCCTGTTTGTTTTCTCTCCTGGGCTTTTGTTATTTCTTTTCCTGTCAATTATGTACCTCAGTTCAACAGAAAGGTCAATAAAAATGTCCTCCTTTCATTCTGTTCTGTCAATTGCCAATTGGCACTCAGAAATTGTGACGGCGTTATTTGCTGGTTATGTTGAGTTTCACCCACTGTTGCAATGCAATGAAAAAATGCCAAAGAGAAGTACTTTTATGATATAATCACTGTAATCCAAGGTTTCGTTGAGGTCCGTGGACAACTTGGGGATCTATCAGAGCACCGTTTCAGTCACAGGGTTCTTGTGTGGCTCGTGTTTTTATGTCCTCTGCTTCGTCACTGCTCATGAGTCACTCTGTAAATCAGTTCAGAACAGACACACACACACTCATACACACACACTGTATCAGCATTCCAACGGGACCTCACGCTTCGGCATCCAGACACTTAACAGCCGTCCTCTCTGTGTCTTCTGCCGATGTTGCCTTGCAGCCAGAGGAGCTGGAGGCCCTTCACTCCCACACCTTCCGCCTGAAGACCTTCAAGAAAACCAAACACTGCAGCGCGTGCAAACAGGCCATCGTCGAAGACGGGCTCATCTGCCGAGGTCAGTACTCGCGCACCAGGGGGGCTTACTGACACACCGGGGGGGCTGGAGCTGCCTTTCTCGTGGTGGTCCCAGGATGACGGGCGCTGAAGCTGCCTTTCTCGTGGTGGTCCCAGGATGACGGCGTCTGAAGTGTTAGATTTCATCTGTTTTAATTAAAGGTCCTTTTTGAGCAAAAAGGGGAGCACCATCTAAGATTTTGTTGAGCTTAGTTTAGAGACTTAGCAAAGGAAACAGTATCAAACGTGCTGCCTGTGGTTGGTTCCTCCCATGTGGGACCCTGATGGCTGAACGCTCGGCCCCCCTTTGGGAAGCCCCTCCTGTGTGAGCCAGCTGGGATCATCTGGGCCTTGTTGTGCACAGGTCTTTTGGACTCTGTGTGCTCCGGTGATGCATTTATGCAAGAGTTCTGTTCTCACGTTGCCCTTTGTAAGTGACTCATTGTTTTATAGTTAAAAAGCTCTCGGATCTTATCGCCTTCTTCCTGTTTGGCCGAGAGACTATTTTCAAACTGCGGCGGTCAAATCCACCTCCGCTCACTGGCGGTGAGAGAGCTGATTCCAACTTTGTGAGTCGCTGAGAGTTGTCGCTTAGAAAACTATATGACGTTTGTCTTCCGGGAACTCACAAAAACAGCGCATTTGTCCCACCGAGCTGTAAGGCCCAATTCCAATTCTCCCCCATAACCCTCAAGCTCAACCCTCAATCTCGACCCTCAATTTCAAACCTCAAAACCAAGTGTTAAGGGCTATTGTGCGACTTAGAAATGGGACACCCCTTAGTTGCAGATTGCGTCTTCAGACTGTCGGGGGCAGCCTTATGCCCAAGCGGCGTTTTGTTCTGTAAATTAAGAAGACAAAGATGCAGCAGACACATCTTCATTTTTGGATATGTAAAAGTTTTTTTCTTCTTTCAACATCTATCAAAACTAAATACTTTAAGTACCAGTATTTTTTTTTCAAAATGTTTTATAACTTTGCTACTTTGTTATGTGAGTTACTTTGTAACTTTGCTTTGTTTTGTGAGGCAGTCTAGTATAACAAGAATCTCCAGTCTCAACTCATCTCAACTCAATTTTTTTATAACAATATAAAATTCACACTTTACAGGAATAGAACACTCTCCAAAAACAGTTGTAAAAACACTAAAAACATACATCTAGAAAAAAAAGGTAGAAATGTGCAAAAACAAAAGGTTAATGACAAAAAACTGAGGACACTTGCATGGTTAATAAATTTTATCAACTACGTGCTCAAAAAGGAGAAGGAAGTGCTCAGTCTTGGCCTCGCTCTCCTCGTGGCGTCTCTGTTTCCGCTCGCTCTCTGCCTTCTAAAAATCTGGGTTTTTTTTTCATTTTCCAGGGGGGCAGGGGTTGGGGTTCTGTGGTGACGTGGCAGAGGACTCTGGGTTCACAGCAGACATGATGCAGAGGAGCCACAATCAGCTGTGGCACAGGGGAAAGTGACCCTGTCTTCTGAGTTCCTGCGACACACAGCAGTGAAGATAAATGTATGTTGGAGAGAGTGATAAGAACATAAAGGGAGGGAGGAGCACAAGAAAAGAGGTTGTGAGAAAGAAAACAGTAAACAAAGGAAAAAGAGGGATTATATAAACACATTACTGCTCCAAATTATGCATCATAAAGTATGATTTGTAAGGATGGAGGAAGGTATTTTACCTTGTTCCTTGTTGAAAGGTTTTCCCACTTTTTGGGGAGTGAGGCTCAATTTTCCTCACCAGGCCAGCTTCTTGGATCAGCTGGCTGTGGAATAGCAAATGAGTGTCGGGCTTTGACAGATCAGTGAACAAGATGGAGAGGTTATGCATGCTATCTCGTAATGGTAGACATGAACAAGAACAGTTCATATTCATAGAAGAATGTCTGGTCACTTGGGCAACAGTTTTAATTGTCACGGAGCATCATATTATTATTATGAACAGTTAACGAGCCATGAATTAGCAGTGATCACTCCAGGAGCTTTTTGGAGCCGGCGTGTTTCTGTTCATTTTGGGCTCGTAAATTAATCAGGACCCACGTTGATATGACACACAACATTATTTTATTTATTTTAATATTTGCACCGTTAACCCTGCCCGTATAACTCCGCTGCTACAGGAGATAAAACATTAGCCCGGTCACAAGCATGCTATACGGACTGTTATCTTGATAAAACAACTACATTGTCAGCAAAAAAATGACCGCTTTGTAACGTTAACTAACTTAAACGATATCAACAGGGCTTGAGCGCACTGGCTGCTATCGACAAAAGATCGTAAATTAAAAATCAATGTCACACAACAGCGAGGTAACTAATCCATAGCATGGGCCTAAACTAAGATAATCCGATGTCTTTTGTAATTTTTATACCTCTATTAACAAAGAAAATACTTACATTTGTAGCTTGTCGTCTCCGCCTCTTTGCGCTCCAGGCAGATTTTCCGGAAAAGCGCAATGCATTCTGGATAGCCCTTACTTTCAAGGGAGGTAGCGGAGAATCTCAATTTTGAGGGGCTTACGTCCTTCAATCTCAGCCCTTAATTCAGCTCTATAAGAATTGGGACACCACTTGTTTGTTGCGGGAGCACGCATTTTTGAGATTGAGGGTTAAGACTGAGGGTTAAGGGGGGAATCGAAACGTACCCTAAGACTCGGACGTCTCCGTTACATCATCCATCAGTGGCCAGAGCCAGAGGTCGTCCAAGGTCACTGGGGGTGATGGTGGGAGGTCACCCGAACGTCAGGTTGAGGTCAGTCAATTGACAGTCGAGAGCAGGGGAAGCAATGGAAAGGCCGGAGGTTAATAGCTCCTCAATTTCCTTAATGGTGTTTACCGAAGAGACAATGTGCGCCGCGCACCGCTGAGGGATCAGTGTGGACGGATCAATAGGAGCTGCATACAGATGCTACCGGGTGTTTTCTCTTGACTTAAGTGCGAATCCGCCAGAGGGGACTTGGGTGTCGAGTGGTGTTTTTGTGGCGATGTTCGACCCGCGTGGGACGTTTGGAGGTTGTCTTCTTCCTGATACTCTTAGTTCAGTAAGTCATCGTAAGTCAGTGGTGGGCTTCTGTCCAGTGAGATGTAGCAGGTCTACATCTTTGGGGAAATCAGGAACCCACAAAATAAAACAAGGGAAACAATAAAGAGGAGATGACTGAAACGTTATTGCATTTAATCACTGTGTCAGTGACTCACATGTCAGCAAAACCCAGTGCCTGTGTGATGGAACTCACTCCAAGCGAACTGCGACAGTGTGAAAGCTGAAACAGTCACCAGTTCACTGCTAATGCAGCTGATCACTGTCGCAATTATATGTTTGCATTTATTGTGAGACCACTGCTGGTTAGTTGACAAATGCCTCTCACCACAATTATGAGTTCAATCTTCTCTTTGCATGTGTGTACTTTGTCATCACTGAGCTGTTGACCAGGAGTCTTTGCTTAAACCGCTGCCATAAAGGCGAGTGTTTAAAGTGTCACGTTGTCAGCTGAGTAGACCAGCTGGCAGTGCATAGTCCGTTTCCCCCCCTGCCTAAACAAGACCTGTTAAATCAGTGCAGCGACTGTCTGTCATCCAACCAGCAGCTCCAGATGTTGCTGCTGTTATTCAGTTTGTGTCATTAAGTGTCTGCATAAGATGTTTCACTTTGACAGCCTTTTCTTTTTTCAGTCTTGAAGCCATAAGAGTTTGATGTTTGCAGCTGGTGCTTCCCTAAACTGGGCTCAGACCCCAGAAGTCCTCCATACAACCCCAATGAAGGCTGCTGACTGTTTTTAGTCCTAAATAGTTACTCATACTCTCTTCCACGGTCTAAAGAGATAGATAGTCTCTGTTTTGTACAGTAATGTTTTTCTACTACCTCAGCTCCGAATTACATCATTTTATCTTGTTTATATCTAAATGAGGTTCACACAAGCTGTTGTGGTCTTCTAGGTTTTCCTAAATCAGACTGGAGAGTGTGTGTGTGTGGGGGGGGGTGCCTGCGCGTGTGGACAGCCCCTTAAGTTCCTCTTAAACTGACAGGATAGCAGCTGGGAGCAGCCCCTGTAGGAGGTGATTTATAGCAGGAATAAGCTGCTGTGACAAGACAGCACCGAGCTGTGATGAGATTAAATATGTGTCTGTGTAATCTTCTTCCCCTGTGTGCATCTGGGCAGAATCGGGTGCACATGTAAATGTAAAGTGTGTGTTTTTGCATGTGCGTGTATTTGTGTGTGTGGGTGTGGCAAATCTTAATTTGAAAGGGGAAAAACTCTCTGAGCTACTGAATTCCATTGGAGTCACTGTACAGGTGTTAACACAGTAGTAGGACCCACACCTGAACAGCAGAAGAAGAAGAAGAGCCACCCACCCTAATGCTCGCAATAAGTGTTTAAAAGTCGATGTTGTTTCAGGGTGGAACTTGTGTTCTTTGCTCTTGAACAACAACAACAACACATCGTCATTGCCTCTCATCTGGACAGATTGTATTGCCAAGTTGTTGCACCAGTTATGTGTGTGGATATTATTGCGTTTGTGTGCGTCCAGGCCATCTGCTTCCTTTTGTTTCCTGTCCGGGGGGGCTCTGTCAGTCCAACAGAAACAACTGTGATTTGTTACCAATGTTTCAGATGGAGTCCACAAAGTTGTCAATTCACCCTGTGAGCCAGATTTTACCCTCTAAGTCACCTAAAAATATGTTTTCATAATTTTTCTTCTATGTCGGTTGTTATTTAGTGCTGTGATTGGTTCAGCGTGAACACAAGTACAGTCCAGCCGTTAGCGGACCCTCGGTGCGTCCAGGGTCCTCATACAATAGCAGGTGTGTCAGCGAGCAGGGAGAGTGAAGGTCATCACGCCGCTGTTCTTGACCGCTTAGCTCACGCAGCTGGTATGCAGCACGCACGCACGCACGCACGCACGCACGCACGCACGCACGCACGCACAGATTTCAGAACTAACATGCTTATATGCTGGAAAATTGCATCAACGCAGCATGTGAAAATAGTTTATTAGCTCATCAGAATAAGCAGCCAAACTCACTCTGTGCACTCAGTCATGACTGTGACTCACTGCCTCTGCGAGAGTGATTATCTGAATCAGACGGGGCAGATGGTAAGATGACCACTGGACTCTCCGTGAACGATGGATGGTCATTGTCTGCCAATCCAGTGTCATTACCTTAATGCGTGACACAAAGCAGGCAGGGACTCGTGGGGAGCAGGGGATGCCACTGGACTCATGTTTCAGTGGTTTACCTCTCTTCTCCTCTTCCATGCAGACCCTCTCTATGAGACATACATCTGTGTCAGCTGCAAACCTGCTCAGATTGTCGTCTATGGAACCAGCAAACTATGTGAGAAATCTGTGAATTGGAGAGCATTTCAGGGTACAGGCTTTCCTGGACCTTTCATTTGCTTGGAGAGCCCCCTGCTGGACAGTGTGGACCCCTACAACTGTACAGTAGTTGAAGCTGGATTG
Organism: Malacoctenus gilli; assembly: GCA_032164315.1. NCBI lineage: Eukaryota > Metazoa > Chordata > Actinopteri > Blenniiformes > Labrisomidae > Malacoctenus > Malacoctenus gilli. Next base: position 3,610,612 of record JASSRZ010000023.1, read on the forward strand.
TATTAGTTGCACAGGGAACTGAAATAACTGAAAAAAAGAATTAAAAAGAAGTTTGTAATGATAAAAGGATATCATAGTTTTATTGACTGATGTGTCACAATAACAGATGATGATTTTTTAAGCTTTTTTTAAGATGCATTGTGTTTGAATTATTTTATATCCAAGTATTAATCTCGTGGAACAAACTTTCTGTCACAATAAGACATTCAGAAAGAACACAGCCCACCCAAACACAGCCATTCACCTACCCACTCATCCATCCAACCATCCAAGACAACTAACCCGTGCACATCAATAAGCCGTTTGATTTGTTTAATTCCACAACACAAGCCAATGCCTCAGTCTTATGGTCACCAACCACTGCCCAACACACCGATGATCAGTAGAAGGAATAAACATCTTCCAGCCATTGTGTTTGTTAAAAAAATCCAATAGGAGGAAACTATTGAGCAACTTTATAGAGAAATGCGTCAAAGTTAATCAATAAAAAGTGATGAGTAAAAATATGAAGAGACAGGAAAAGAAAAAGCAAGTGAGATTAGACAAAATAGGCACAAATGTGAATATCTTTGAAATTACAAGACTAAGTCATAATTTCAAAACTTCAAACCAACATTTAGTGGTTTGTAACGTGTGCTGCCACCAGACGGCAGCAGAGAGCCTTGTTAGGGCGACTCACTCCTAAACGTGTGTGAAGGCTCCAGCTGCTGTTGCCTCTCACTGTTGTTTTCCAGAAAGTTCCACATAAATCCTCACAGAGCTGCAAATCTGCACCTGACAGGCGCTGTGCTGCATATTTACATGCTAGTTTGTTTCTTTTCACTTTCTTCTACCAGCTACACATTGTATAGAGGGAAACAGCTGTTTCAACAAAACAGTCTGACGAAGGCTCTCTCTCACACACACATACTCTCTCACACACACACACGCACACACACACACGCACACACGGGAAATCAAACAAACAGAAGTAGTGTTTTGTCAGGACGAAGCAAACAGATGAATCACAGGCAAGATGCACTCACTAGTTCCATGGGAACTGTTCCTAAAGACCCATCCTTCGCCCCCGCAGGGGTTTCCGGGGGGGATCTCCCCCGTTCAGAGAGCTCAAAAGCCTCGGCAGCTGCTGGGAGGCGGGGCTTCGCTCGCGCCGAGCCCACTCGGGCCCAGGAAAAAATTGTGTGGGTTGAGTGACGACACCCCCTGGGTGATTCAAGTGATGCATCGCGATGACTTAGCACCCCAAATCTCCAATGAATACGATGGGAGCTGCACTGGAGAGAGTGCACGAGTGTGAGTGCTGTTGATGTTGTGTCTTAGCAGTTCGTACTCATCAACCGTGTGCTCAGTACATAATGCTACCAGTGGTCACGTGTACTCTAGACATTTAATCGGAAAACTACATCATTAACTGGATATTGCTAGGTTTTACCTGGTGGAACTTGACTGACAGGTGTGTGAGCATTGTTGTTGTTTCTGGACTCACTGATAATCCAATTGGTGCATATTTAGTTGTCCACTGATTCCCTAAAACTCACATAAGAAGAATAAAAACATGCAAACTCCAGGTAGAAAGCCCCTCTCTCCTCCCCCTGGACTTCCTCACTGCTTTGAAACACTTTTCCACAATATATTACACACATTGCTGTTGTCCAGATAATGTAAAAAAAACCCAACCTTTAAAGCATTGAAATTTAAGCTTAACAAGTTCATTTCAAACACTCACTTGAGAGACACCTGTTGCCAGATTCTGTTTAGAGTCTGTCATTGACATGGAGGCTTTTCAGTGTAACATTTGTTCCATTAATTGTTAAGAGACTATATCTACATCTGGTGGATGGAAAATGCGATGACCGCAGGTCCATTGTATGAGCACCCTGCCTGCCTGAGGGTCCAGTGTCAGTTTGATCGCTACCTGCATTTGTCTTCGGCCTGACTTGTGCGTATCGAAACCCGCGGAGAAGCACATGTGCAGCCATAAAGTTCCCACAGCTGGTGTGTGTCTGTACGCAGGAGTGGCAGTGTTAGTACACTGTGCTCGCACGTGCCGGCGCTCGCGTGTTTGTCATCGTGCGAGAGGGGAAGAGCAAGAAGGAGAAGGAGGGATGAAGGCAGGAATGAAAGTGAGGAGATGGAGGAGGAGGAGAAGAAGAGGAAATTGTGCAGCGCTCACGACAGCCCTCTGATTGAGCTCGCTGGTGTGAGGGGATCCAGCCCAGCCCTGTGGGAGAACGAGCTCATACCAAGGGTCCGAGGGGGAAGGAAGCGGGGTGGCCCGGGCCAGACATCGCCATCCCTCCTTCCCATGTATCAGCGCATACCACAGAGTCAGATAGTGTCTGATGCTCCACACCGTCTCCTCCTCCCCGCCTGCCTGCTGTTTCACCCACCCAGTGATTGATAGACACAGTCGCTCCCTTTCTCCTCTCGTACATCCCGTCCACACTTCTACCTCTCCATCCCTCCTCATCAGGGCGCTGCTCGCTCTCCTCCCTCCTCTCCCCTCCCTCCAGCAGGCACATCGCTGCTCTGTTTATCCTCAGGAGCTCCCACTTCCTAACAAGGTAAAGCCTAACCCCGGCTCTCCAGGCTCCGCTCTTTCACACCCAATATGGAAGTCCTCCCTCTCCCCAACTTCCCGTTTCCTGGGGACGAGATGCTGGACATTGTGTCGATAGACAGGCTGTGTCGTATTGTTCAGAACTCCTTCAAGGGCGGGTGCTTTTAGTGGGACTTGTGTACCAGCTGGAACCTTCTCACCGTGGGCCTCGGTTCACTCTGCAGTGTGCAGGACATGGAGAAATGAGATGCTGTTGGAAACATTCCTCGCACTCTTGTTGGTATGATGGAGAAGGCAGCTTCAAAAACACATATTTTAGGGGCTGTTTACACTCTTTGGGCACAGCCCTGTTGAATTGAGACCTTGTGCTGACAGAGAACCAGTGAGATCCAGCTTCCTCTGAAGTTCTGCCACCTTCCTGCAGGCGCTTTCTGTCCGACTTGTCATTACCACTGTCGCAACCACTATGTTCTCAGCCCACTTAAGTGGTCCCCCGCTCCAGGTATTATGTTGTATCATCACGGCATTGCTGTGGAAGTTTCATCACAGCACAACCGTCACAGCGGCTCTTCGGAACGGCTTTTGTTTACATTTTGCGGTTGAAAACAAAGCAAAACTAGTTGTTTCTTTTTAAGGAAAGTGTGAGTGAGTTTGAAGATGGAGTGACAGGAAGAGGCAGGCCCCTCCCTCGGGCACCGTGCACACTCTACATGATGTAACCTGGCTGTTCTCACATCCCATCCGTAGCGGTGTCCCCGCTCGAGGCTTTACAAGCCCCTCTGTTGGTTGAAACAGAAAAGTTCCGGCAATATAATGTGATGTGTTTCATTATTTCGGTCCACTCCTGGGCTCGGCTGGAGCTTCCTGACTGACTGTGGGTCAGGCTGGAGAAAAGCTTCATTCAGCCTGACCCTGGGAACGGAGCAGATCCCCGTACCACTGCATGGTGCCACCCACTTTTTGAAGGTCTCTAATTAGGCAGTCAGGAAAAAAAACAAAAAAAACTTTCAAATGTCACCCCCCCCTCAGAGCAAATATTGTCTTGCCGCGACCTAAATAGAAACTGAGCGCGCTATGATGTTGTCGAAACGATTCACTGTTAGTTCTTACTGAATTCAGGAAACGATCGCTCACAACCCAGAAAAGACACCAGAGGCAACTGGTTGAA
>JASSRZ010000023.1:3614439-3627902 GCA_032164315.1 Malacoctenus gilli
CTCTCTCTCTCTCTCTCTCTCTCTCTCTCTCTCTCTCTCTCTCTCTCTCTCTCTCCCTCTCTCCCTCTCTCCCTCTCCTGCCTTGACAGAGTCCTCTTTCTTCCTCTTGAACATCCGAGTCTCCCCCCTCTCCTCTCTCTCTGTGTCCATAGCTGTATATGGCAGTGAAAAAGAGTTGGACTCTCCGGTCTTGGCTAATGGAAGCAGACTTGTCTCTTTGTGTAAATATTTGCACTGAGGGATTATAGATGGTCCCACGCATTCAAGGTGGAGTCCCTGCTCCGCTCCAGGCCACATTAGGGCAAAGAATGGCGCGGCGTTGTGGCTTCAACGCCAGCTGATGTGGCATGACACAACATGACATAGATGCAGAGGACTTGCTGACATTTTTTTTTGTGATGTCAAACTGCGTGGACAGGTATTGATGTGGCTTCTCTGACTTGTCTCTGTCCATACAGGCGCCGAGCAGCGACCTCCCTCTCAAACATGTAGACACCATGGTGAGTTCTTTTTTCCCCCATCCCTTCGTCCTCAGAACCAAGTCGTCCTGTTGGCTTTGATCACTGCAGAGAAAGGGCAGACGATAACTCCCACTAGCTCGAGCAGTCTGCCTGGTGTAGAGATCACCAGCCAGAAGTGCGATGCATCTTCTTTGACAGATTGTCCTATTTGATCAACACCACAGCTGATCTGTTTCTTAATCCATGACAGTGACTTCAAACAGATATTTGTCTGCTCTCTGTAGCTGTGGAATTCAGGAATTTCAATCCAACACCTTTCGCTTCAAGTTTCCCACTCAATCATCAAACGATCTTCTCCAAACACAAACAATATAGAAAGTCAAGCAGAGGGTCCTTGAGAAGGAATGGAACCACGCTGCGTCTCTCTTGGAATGACTCTTTGTATCTGTATTGTATCGGTTTGTGTTTTGCTGTGTGAGCAACAGCTCACGCCTACATCTCTCCTCACTGACATGAACATGCAGAGAGCCTAAAAAGCAAGAACAATTAAGTCGTTTTAAGTCTCTAAATAAAATTAAGAGGCATTAATGTCAAAAATTAATCAGTTTGAGTTGATCTGCTTGTGTCAATGAACTAAACCGCACCTAGAATCAACATTAGAAAGAAACTGTTTTGTGATGGGCCATGAAGGCATCCTTCAATCCTGAGGTTTCCGATTGGTTTCCCACCTCAGTAAAGTTTCCATAATGTGAGCCTCTTTCATGGCAGACTGTGTTCACATCGATGCGTATTAGCTCAAAGAATCTGGACCCCTTAACAGCGGCTTTTTCAAACCAAGGTAGCAGTGCATCTTTCTCGCAGCATTTCACCAAACACAGTGACAAATTGAACACAGATAATTGAGTTTCTGGACTTCTATAGATGATCCACACTGGTGTCTCCAAATTCCCCACAGAGGGGTTCAAAATCTGCTCCACCTCCCTGCAGGTTTGTGAAAACGCAACCTTCAGCCACATGACACCATTGATCTGGAGGCAGGTGCCCTCATTCAGAAACCACATCACCAATAAAATGCGTTGAGATCAAACAGAAAAAGCAAAGGCTAATAGGAAAAGAGACAGAAGTAGTCATCAGTCAAGGAACACCGCGGACGATGGTTGCTTCAAGCAGCCGACTTCAGTTCTACTCTGCCTCTGTGTGTGTGTTTGCCTTGGAACGGCCTCTGTTTGTCTGTGACCCGACTTCCTGTGAGTTGTGTTTTGCCTGAGAAAGAAAAGATCATGTTACCAATTTAGAGTTACCACCCAAAGCCAAGTGCCCACTTTCCCCACAAGCACTCAAAATAAACACAAATATCCCAGTGTTGCCATTTCTTTCTGTTTCTTGGCACTTAGTCCCTTTTTCTTCCTCAATAGTCTTCCTTGATCCACAAGCAGGATTGTGTCATGAGTTTCAGCTGGTCATTACCACAGGTCCTTTCTTTGTCCATGTGTGTTGCCTGATAATGTGTCCGTACAGTGTTATTGTATCAGTGTGCATGCGTCTCTGTGTGTGTGTGTGTGTGTGTGTGTGTGTGTGTGTGTGTGTGTGTGTGTGTGTGTGTGTGTGTGTGAGAGCAGCAGCTGCTGCCGTCTGGTCATGGGCATCAGCTGTGTGGTCACGCCGTGACGTGCGGTGGATACTTGGCCACGCCTCGTTGCCTCGGAGCATCAGAAAGACTCGTCATATGACTACATGAGGTTTTCCCACCTCACCGCGTCAATGTCCACTTTGTCTGGTTCAGCTCTGTTATTTTGTTCATTTTTATCTGGTCTTCATGTCTGGTTGGCAAAACAGCTTCTAAGTAAGTACTTAGACAGAAGTTTCCCAACTGAGGGAGACCGAGGTCTTGATTTCTTTCCTTGTTATCGTCGTAGTCACCTAAAATAGAAGCACTGGTACCGAAGGTGACAAGTTGACAAGTTCCCCTCTGATGTGTCCCTGGACATGCAGTGGTGGGTGGGCCTGGTCAGCTGATCAGGTCCTGTTTATGTGGACAAACTTGCCTCTCTTGCCCACGTTTGCTCAAAAGAAGCAAGAAAAAGACGGGTTCACAGTGGCAATTTAGATTTGTACACAGATGACAAAGAAACATGGAAGGGAGGGAAAGTTAAATAAGAGGGGGGGGGTAGAGATAAAGTGATGGGAGGCAGAGTAGGAGCGGGTGGGCTGGGCAGCCGGAGAGGAAGGAGAAAGAGAGACGAAGAGAGAGAGAGAGAGGGAGAGAGAACAACAGGCGGACAGAGGGACGAGCAAAGGATTGGAGGAGTCTTGGTCTGAGCTGGGAGCATGATGCAGTAGCCTGCTGTGGGCAGCAGCCCAAAATAGAGCCCTTGGGGTATTTTTTTTCTTCTTTTTTCTCCCTCTGCTTCACTGCTGTCAGAGGAGGAAAAAAAAACAAAAGGAGAGATTCCAGAGAGGAGCCTCCACAGCTGGACACAAAGCGGTGAGAGACTGAGGAGAGGAGCTCTCCGGAGATGAACCGAGGAGGGTCTTTGAGGAGGCGTCTCTCCTCACTGAGGGGGGCATGGCGGTGGAGTACGGGCCACCTTTTCAGGAAGGTAGGAACGCAGGGAGGGTGTGTGGCGACGTCAGACCGCTCGCTTCTCGCTCTGCTTCTCGCTCTGCTTCTTTGGCCCTCTCTCATTCTTTCTCTCGCCTGTTGGTCAGACTCTCACCACCCCCCAACGCTGCCGCCGCTGTTCCCTCGCTCTTTCTCAGATGCTTAATTTGTGTGGCCAGCTTGTAAAGTCAACCTTCCCAGATGGTTTTCATCTGGAAACAGGGCCTGCAGGACCCCCCACTTCAGTCCCCTCCTCCTCCTCCTCCTCCTCCCCCCTCCTCCTTCTCAACCACTACCCCCCCCCTTTCCCTCCCTCCCTCCCCCTTCCCAACACTCTATCTCGAAAGAGTGAAACAAGTCTCTGGATGTCGGTCACACGGTGTCCGGGAGGTAATGCCGTTCATCGGGCTGCACAGAGAGACCAATAAGAGCTCGGAATATTTATGACCTTTATGATTCCTGTTCAGCGGGGGAGTGCAGCCCCCACTCACAGAATCCCCGCTCATTTGGTTTCTCATTTAGCAAAAAAAGCATCATTCCGACCACAATAAAAAAATCCTGTCTGTTACTGACCACGGCCCCCTTCACTCTGCCTTTATTTACCCAGATGGTTGCACTTTCACCCGCATCCCAGGGCCCATGAAAGCCACTCGGCATCAATCCGCCCAGGCCGGGAGTGAAAACTATGAATTAACTGCCATCTTTGCAGCACAAGACGGGCAGCAGCTCCTCAGAACTCTGCCCCGGTCTCCAATTAGGACGTCTTTGTCCACACACCGGTGGCACCACGTCACTTGTTAGCGTCCCATCGCCGGTGCTGCCCTGAAACTCGAAACCCCTCTGGGGAGGTTTTGATCGGCCCTCTGCGGTCCTTTTAAAGACGGCTCGGGGTGTGTGGGAGGTGCGGTGGGGGCCTTTGTTCTCGTCAATGAACGATGGGTCCTGCAGCACCACTCAGCGCAAGTACTCTTAACCCCTCCGCATGCTCCACGCCTCAGAACCCCTCACTCGCAGGTCGTTTCTCGGCTCGTTCATCTCTGTCGTCCTCTGGCGACGCGCTGCACTTTACAGCCCTGCCTCCCCCAGCCTCTGTGTAACATGCCAGAACGATTAGGCTGCAGCGCGGACAGAGAGATGTAAGTTGGTTTGTGTCACTTCCGTTTGGAAGCAGCGAACAGCGGCAACGCAGGATGGAGCTAAATCGAACTTCGAGGTTGCCCAAATAACTTTAAGCTGGGTTGTTACATCTTTTTTCCACCTACCTACAAGTTGGTTTGGACGCAAGTTGGTCTATTGGTTTGCAGCTGATCCCACTTGCCAACTTCATCAAATCCTTTTGATTTTTGTCAGGTTTAGAAACCACATTTTGGAATGCATTTGTGTTTCTTTTTCTTGTCGACACACTGTACTGCAGTGCAAGGTGGTTGCTGTACCATCATATAACTCAACAGCTGCTTCATTTAAAAAGTTCTTGCGTAGTAACGACTGGCAGCAATTTGGCTTATGTGGGATGGACAGAGATCTGGCATGCAGATATGAGCATGGGCTCCATCACTGGCTTCTGATCTTTCCTTCTCTGGAGCTTCCCCAAATTTCCTTTAAACAAGGTTGTGAAGCCCCCTCTTCATCAAAGCGTTACGGTAGAATATTCTTAAGTGTCAAGTTAGCCAAGTACCTATCAACTCGTTCAGCATCCTGCAAGCCTTACGTAGTTGCTGTGGACCCTTTTTTCATGAGCTTTTGAGTGAAAGTACTTACATTGATGAAGTAAATTTTGAGCTATCTGTATTTGAGGTACTCCCTCCAAGAGCTGCTACTTTATATTCATGCCAAGTCATCCAAACTATGCACACTTGGACCTGTCCGAGCTGTGGGTGATAGGACGAGTTCACCCTGGACATGCCACCTGTCCATCCAACAGAAGGAACGCTCAAAGCTACGCAGTCACACACACCTTAAACAGGCATTGGGGAACCATGAACACATGAAGCGAAGCACTCGGGAGAGCTTGGAGATTGTTCACAATCACAGCAACACCACCAAGCTGAAAATGGAGCTTTGCCTGTTTTTGCTAACAAACAAACAGTTCGAAGTCACATCATTTGTGCTTTTTTTATAGGCTTCTTCCATACACTGGTTTGGTCTGAGTGGTTTTGGAGGCATTCTTGCAGTAGCTGCAGTGTATTTGAATGGCAGCACTACTTGTTGCACCTCCGGTAGGCTGCAGGACGGTGTGTGAGTGTGAGCAAGTCAGGCTCGCGGGACCACCGACACACTCGGGGTCTATGCTGTGAGAAGCCAGTGGTCTGTTGAAACTCTTGCCGAACTGCTCTGCCCGGGCTCTGTGTGTGCTGTTACAGTACATCTGTGTGAAAGCAGTGACAGACTACCCCCCGCCCCCCCGCTGGGCTTTTACAACCAACAGCAATATCTCTTATTAAACCAGCATTGTAAAATGGAGCTCGAGTTAATCATGGCCGCTCTCACAGACTGTTTTTCAGGATCTTACTTTGCCAGCACAATATTTGTCTCACGTCACGTGAAGTCTGTTTACCCTAGTAAACATTTGTTTACATTGCCGTGGTGCCTGTGTGGTAAAGGCGCCTCATCTATGACCTCACTGGGGGGAGAAGCAGAGGCCTGGGGGCGACTAATGCCAGAACCTCAACTTGAATATCTCTGTTTCTAACTTTCAGAAGCAGAAGTTGACTTTCTACAGGGGGGTGGGAAAGGCCCTGGCAAAGGGAGGGGGGGGTCCACATATTAAAGCCTGACCAACCAAGATTCTGTTTTCACTGCGTTCATGCATGATGAGAGTCGCTTAAGCGTATAGATTGGAGGGAAGATGCAGCAGAATGCCGCTGTTGAGTGATGTCTTGTTGTTCATTCCTGAATCAGACCATGAGGGTTGTGACACATCAATGCATCTGGAAGAAGAAAGACAAAAAAACTGCTTCAAGTTGGACAAAAACCCTGTGTGTGGGCCACTCTCACGTTGCGCCTTAGCTGTCTGAAAGAGCAGCTCCAGCCTGGTACTGGTCCACAGGGGTCAGCCTGGCCGCTTGACACCAGCGGTCAGACGGCCAATCTGATCTTCGACATGTTGTCTTCTACTGCGTTTATCATCAGGATTATTGGACTGTTGAACAATACATTGCTGTGCTGGCAGCAAACACGCCAGCAAAGCTGTGATGCAAACATACAGGTAATATGGTGAAAAACTGTACTTGTATTGCACAATCAACAGTTTCAGTAGTCTCAGTTTGTTTCCAAGAACACCCATATTCACTCATTCACTCACACACGAACTGGGATGCTTCCCTGCGAGGGGCAAGACTGGACTGCTGAAACCACTCCGTGACTGGGTGCAGGATTTGCTTCAACAGTCCAAAAACAGGCATATGAGGTCAATTAGTGAATCAATTGTCCACTGGTATGAATGTTTGTTTTGCAACTGTGCACGTCATTGATGGTCCGAGGTCAGATTTTTGTTTGTGTTTGTGTTTTGCAGGGTTCCACCAAATCCTCCAAGAGCATGGAGTCACGGCGCAGACCCTCCAGGTAGATGCTCCCTCGCCGGTCCACCTCTCCTCACATCCTCAACGTCGGGTCCTCGTCTCCTTGGTTTCCCCATCAGGCCGCCCAGTTTCCCCCCCTCACCCATCTCTCTCTCTCTCTCTCCCTCGCCACTCCACTGTTTACTCTCCTCTCTCCGTTTCCCAAAAAGGTCTGGTTCGGCAGCACCGCTCATTGAGTAGTTTGTTTTGTAGTATCACACAGGCCTCTGTCACATGTTGATGGAGATGTGAGGAATTAGGAAAAAAAAGTGAAGTGTTTTCTTTTTTTGATCAGTAATGTGACACTTGCTGATCCCTACCAGGGGAATCAGTAAAAACAACATGGCCTGCTGCCGACCTGGACCTCTCACTGTTTTGTTGGACACAAAGATATTAGGTGTCAGACACCCCCTCCTCACCCGATTGGCCTCCTTCCTCGCTGAGTTCCAGATGTTGTTGTGTAATTAATGTGTAAAAAAAAACTTGACACCTCAATAGCATGCTCTGGATACGTGGCGCTCGGTTTGAATGACAGGTTGGGATCACGCTCAGCCAATTGAAAGATTTGAAATGAGGTAATGAAAGCGGCGGGACATCTTGCACGCTGGCACTGCGAGCAGCACACACGGAGAACGTGCGAGGTGATTTACTGCAGAGTTGCTGCTCCGTTTCCAGCCAAGAGAGAATGACATTTTTTTAATGCTGTTTTTTTTCCTCACAGCACAGTCACACACTAATCAAGGCCTCTATCTATTCGGATGTATCTCTGATAGGAGGAGTGAGACAAGCATTTCCACATCCAGGTGTAGATAGAAACCATCCATCTACACCAAGTGTTTTCACTCCAACATCCAGTAGAATGTGAATTAAATTTTAGGTTTTTCTGTACTTCGTTGTCTCAAAATGTAGCATTCAAACAGTCAAACTCAACACAAGCTGCGTGGTTTCGTTGAGCGACCAGCCCCATCGTGTGCTTCGATTCAGGCGGGACTCTCGTTATGTTAAAGAGCAGGAAACCAAAGTAATGCGAGTTGACTTTTACGGCTCGGATGTATCTGGCAGGTTGTCCTGTGGCCCGGCATCTCAGGTTTCCTGATAAAACACTCCAAGTTCAGAGCGGCCGGTGGCCAAACGTGAAAAAAATCTGAAATCACTGTGGCACTCGAAATTGAAAGCGGAGAGATAATGCGTCATTCGTCACATGCAAGGAGGAGGAGGAGGAGGAGGAGAGCGACCGCTTCATCTCCACGGCTGATGGGATGCAGGTTGGAGCTTGGCCGGGTGGCGCATGCTGGCGCATCTGGACCGGGACCAAACAGCAGCCATACGTTGGCTGCGGGAGTGAGGAGGGAGGCGGGTGGACTGGCGATCAGGAGGGTGGGGGGGGAAACAAGCCTGGGAAGAAAATGTGCTGAGACTCCACGAGAGGAGATGCGAGCCAGCGAGGTTCTTTGCAGGTTCTGAATATGGGGTGATAAAAATCCAAAGAAAATCTCTGAGCAATCCCGTCTTTCACAGCACAGTAGAGTCATGTGTGACATATCCTTTTTCTCCTGTATCTCTGCTGATGAATAATTTCCAGTAAGCACTTTGTAAGTGCCTCCAGATGTGCGCCTCAGAGCAGGTTACAGTTTGTGTAAATGAAGCTGGGGCCATCCTCTCTCTCAGACATATGAGCAATTTCCTCAGAGGCCGCGCTCAGCTGACAAATGTGGGAAATATGCTGCAGTCTGGGTCCAGACACCTCTTGCTTAACCTCTCCAGCCGGCAGCCCCCGCCCTCCATCGGCCCACCGGCCTCACGTGTCGGCGGTCTCCAATGTGGTGAAGGTCGCGGGGAGATGAGCAACTGGGAGGGCAGGAGGGGCTCGTGTGGAGGAAAAGTAATCAAGATAAGAGCTCCAGTGAAGTGTTTTGAGAAGAGTGTGAAGTTGCTGCCAAGAAGTGGGTGGAGTTAGATGAGATTTTTTCTCTTGACACTGCTGTGTGCTTGAGAGCTTCTGTTATGACATCCGTCGCTCTGTTGTGTCTAGGTCACAGTTTGCTCATCAGACTACTGGAGCTTTTCATAGCTCTGAGAGCAGCCTCACAAGGTGGTCTCCAGTTTAGCATCACCTGGTGCATTACCTCCCCGACGCTAACCAAGAGTCTAACAACATTAACCAGTTCAACAATGTGCAGTGTGCAGCTGCCTGAGGCTCTTTGGGAATCGGTGATGTAACCACTGTGATTTGGTATTTACGCGACATACTGCCTTTGCCATATTAGGCTATTTGTTACCCTTTAGGCTTGGAGAAAGAATGCTGTGTTCCGAAACACAGCTCGCTGCGTTGTGGACATCCAGAAAAAAAAAAAGGTTGGTTACATACTTTCATGCCTCGAGTGCTGTTGAGCGACACGTTGGACGCAGGACAATGTCAGTGCGCAAGAGAGAAAGTGACTGTCAGACCCGCCGAACCTCTGGACCACGTCGCGTTGCCATGACGTCGTCCCAGCTGAGTAAAGAGAACTCACCAGGGACACTTTCACAACAGCAAAGTCAAACGAACGCAGGCAGGGGCTGCGATTGCAGCTTTGAGTCACTGTAAGGTGGCACATTGCGTCAGCAGAAGGTACAGGACATACGTCTCTCCCTGGGGACAAAGACAGTTGATGCAAAATGCTTTCAACATGCCTCAAGCTGTTTGGCAGCATTATTAGTTGCCATAGTTACCTCTTCATTCGCTCTTCATCTACCCAGATAAACATGGGCACATGCAACACGCATGATCAACACGATCACATGTGCTGCATTACTTCTGGGTATTAGCGGCCTTCAAACCTCCCCTTCCCCTTGTTGTCAAGCAGCCTGATGCTCAGGCACCGTCGCGTGACTTGTCTCTGCGCCCTGTGTAGGAGTACCAGTCTGCTGCAGGCGCTGGAGGAAAGCTACGAGCTGGACCTGATCTACATCACCGAGAGGATCATCTCTGTCTCCTTCCCCAGCAGCGTGGAGGAGCAGAGCTACGCCGCCAACCTGAGGGAGGTCGCCTCCATGCTGCGCTCCAAGCACGGCGACAATTACCTGGTACGCCCGCCCGGCACGGAAGCGCACGCGAGCAGACATCTGTTTGTGTACATGCTGCAAAACCTCAGGGTCCATCCAGTCTGCTGGAGCGTCCCCCTGGCAGTGACAGCTTTAAGCTGTTTGTCCTCACAAGGACAGAGACACACACACATGAAACAACTACAAATCACGTCTTTGTTTTTCCTTTTTCTGACTTGGTGTTTGGAACATTTTAGCTCCTCTTTTCACAGTCTTTGTTGTCATTTTGAATCTGTTTGTGGTTGCTTTGTGTCCCATGTAGATCGCTCTTGCATGTCTTCATGGTCTCTGCAATTTTTTGGGGGTCACTTTGTCACATTTTGGAGCAATTTATGCTGACATGTTTCAGCTCATCTGTCTCTTTGCTTTACATCTTTTGCGTTTCCATTTTTTTTGCTCATTATGTTTGTGGGCTGAGAATCTCGAGCCCTTTTCTGTTGTCTATCTCTAAAGTTTCACTTGTACAGCAAAAACAAGTGAATCGCACGGCCAGTGGATATTGTGGTGGCAGGAAGCTTGTCACATGTTAATCCTGTGTGTCACGCTCATATCACGGATTCTTCTGCAGAAAAATCGGGTCAAATGCAAATCATCAATTTCACATGGTGAATGATAACCAGCATCTGACATTCGCTTTACACCGGAGGTTCATCTCCCCCCGTACCATGAGGATGTCAGCTGTGCGGCCTGTCCCCGACCTTACGCCCGTATGTCTGCCTCCTCTCGGTGATTAAACTGTTTGTTCTTGCTTTGTCTTCTTCAGCTCTTCAACCTCAGCGAGAAGCGCTATGACATCAGCCAGCTGAACCCAAAGGTAATCCCCGCTGTCCTGACTCTGCTCTTCTCCCTCGTGTCTCACAAACACTTGACACTCTCTCTCTCTCTCTCTCTCTCTCTCTCTCTCTCTCCCTCCCTCCCTCCCTCCCTCCTCCTGGCTTGCCCTTGCCTCCCAGGTGCTGGACTTCGGCTGGCCTGACCACCACGCTCCGGCACTGGACAAAATCTGCAGCATCTGCAAGGCCATGGACACGTGGCTGAGCACCGACAGCCACAATGTGGTGGTGATTCACAACAAGGTGAGCGTGGCAGAGGTGAACCGAGGCGACACAAGGTGGTGCTCACAGGCTCTTCTCGTAAATGTGTCAGGGAAGGGATGTCAGTGCTTATTTGGCTAAAGTAACTACGGCTGATCTATCAGTCATCGTGGCTGCTCAGGTTTATTTCCCCCTCGTCCCTCTGATACCATCATAAAACCGTATCGAGCTGAGAGCTGCCGATTGTTGCCGAAACATCCTTTTATCACGTTGTACTCTTGTGGCAAGCCGCACTCTTCTTGTCCTCTCAGCATGCTGAGACACACCATAAAAAATCCATCCAAACACAACTATCAGACCCAAAGTCCAAAACCTAATACCTCATCATTTCCACATTAACCCCATCGTCTCCTCCTCCTCCTCCTCCTCCTCCTCCTCCTCCTCCTCTTTTCGGAACGCAAGAATTAACCGTGAAGCTTCACATATTCTCTCCCAGATGTTCCCACGGGGAGGCTGCAAACAAGTCGGCTGCCACGGCAACCACAGCACTTTTTTTTTTTTTTATGTTTTTTTCCCCCCTCTGTACAAGTTAAGTTACTCAGCTGATGAGTGTGGGCTTGGACGTTGTGGTGGTCACTAAGGAAGCAGGGGTCGCGTTGGGTTTCCACATATCAACAAGTCGTTTCCACCGGGGCTCCGCGCCGTGACCGCATTCGCTCGGCACGGTTGACCCGGCCCAGTTTTATTTAGAAGCGCATTTCCACAATAGCGCTATAAACAAGGCATTTACAGGGGCACGCCCACAGTTGTTTTCACATGACAAAGAGCTCTTGCCCTCCTGCAGAGTGCTTGGCCTGTGAAAAAGGGTTGCGTAACGTTTGCTGTGGCTCTGGAGGGTCGGACTGCTTTCAGCTTGGCCCCTCCACACAGTTCCCCACAGTGTGGCACGTCTCAGTGTAAACATGCCCACAGTTTTCATTCTCTAGAATTTCTAGTCTTTCTTCTCAAGACTCTATGTTAAAGGTGGTTGATGTTTATTCAGCCCCAACTTTTCCGCTGTAAGTCTGTGTCAAAACTTTTAGCACGTTAGCTTTAACGCAATTGCAGTACTAATGTAAACAACCGGAGCAAGTCTCTCGCTGCATTGACACAATCATCGTATTTGCATCACACCCCTTTGTGAAATGTTACAACATGTTGAGCTGGAGTTTCTCCAGTTGGCAAACCAATGCGAGACGGGCGACCTGTTCGCTTGTTTCCCAACTGTTCTGCCCACCACTGACTGTCTGCTGTCTCCCAGGGCAACCGTGGAAGAACAGGAGTGGTGGTCGCAGCCTACATGCACTACAGCAACATATCCGCCAGGTGAGACAAGTCCCAGGGGAAGATGGAGTTTGGGATTTTGTTTTTTTTGCTGAATGGAAAAATAAGAGAAGTAGGAAATATGTGTGGAGTTGATTTAGGAAGGAAAAACAAGAGGATCCAGTGGTGGAAAATCCACATCTGAGGGTCGGGTTCATAAAAAGTAGAAAAGTTTAATCGAAGAAATATGAGGTAAAAAAAGGCTGAATTTCATAATGCTGAGTTAATCTGTGTACCATGGGACTCAAATTGCCATGTTTCCTCAGCTTTTATTGGACTGGACTCCACAGGAGACGAAATGAAATGTCCATCTGTTGCAGACGAACACATGACTCCCCTGCTCTGTGAGGCGCAACCGCTGGCCAGGAAAAACACTCCTGCCCACTTCTTTGATTTATCTTTGAGTCCCGCGTGCTGCAGGTCAACCTAAAGCTGACATCACCTGACGTGACCTGTGGTGGGATCGTGGCACGCTGCGTGTTGATACAGATGTTTTTGAACATGCCGGTTCTACTCGGCTCGTGTTGGACACACGTGAACAGAACAGCACAAGATTATTTGATTTAAAATGTTATTTAAGATATACTGAATGCATCTGATGTTCTCAGTCCTCTCCTGGCTTTTATTCGTGCCAGGTGCATCTCGCTGTCTAATGAATTGTGCGTGCGAAACGAAGTTTTCCAGAAGTCTCGGCCCAGGCGTGTTTTACAGACATCTAACGTGATGTGATCAAGCTTCCTGCAGTTGCTTTTGCTCTTTTCCTCTCATAATAACTGTAAAAATCCAGCATGCATGCACTCCAAGTGCAGGAGTTAAATAAAAGTATATTATCTGGATGTTTTCTGACTCAATGTTCTTGTTAAATGCAGTGCTGACCAGGCCCTGGACAGGTTCGCCATGAAGCGCTTCTATGAAGACAAAGTCCTTCCTGTGGGCCAGCCGTCTCAGAGAAGGTCAGCTGTACCTCCCTCCCTGTTTATGGCTTGCCCTCAGAGTGACTCCACTTACACAGAGAATTCCATCTTTGTCCCAACTAAAACATTTTAAAGCTCATTTCGTTTTCAAATGAGTGTGGGCGTAACGAGTTTACATCCGTGTATCTAACCGGACTTGCCGAAATGCGAACTTGTGTATTGGAACAGGACTTGGGCGCTGACTGATGACGTTTCTCAGACAAGTACGGGTATTGAGAAACGGCTATTAATACTAGACACCTCATGGACTGGTGCCGCCTACAGGAGCTGACGTCTCAGCACGGCTGCCATCTTGGATGGGTCACTCATGTGACTCCAGTGCATTTAGAGGAATGTGTATTCCCACTACAATTGTCGTAACTTCTCTCATTTTTATCCAATTTTCACAC
>JASSRZ010000023.1:3630583-3641453 GCA_032164315.1 Malacoctenus gilli
ATAGATAGATAGATAGATAGATAGATAGATAGATAGATAGATAGATAGATAGATAGATAGATAGATAGATAGGTGAAAAATAACAACTAAAACAACTTAGAAAAAGTCTCAGTATCTCACACAGTGTATCGGAATACACAATACATCATTAATTCCTTAACATGCAAAAATGACTAAAGCTAAAAACATGTTTAGCAAAGTGTCAAGATATTAACTTTTGTTTTACATATCGCAGACATCCCTCTTAGTATATATAAATACTCTTCAAAGATGAGATAGGAAGTTGAACACGGACCTGAAGAAACCTTGAAGAAACCTTCAAAATGTGAACGGAGAAAGAATCAAACAGCAAGAGATGAGGGAACTGATGCCTGTTGTTAGAATTTCGTCGATAGCCCAAAACTTTAGCTACGATCATAAAATTATCATATAAATGATAATTAGTCAAACAAGCCAAATTTCTGTTCAGTCTTGCTTGTGAAAGGTAATTGTAAGTGCTCTGCTTTCAATGGTGCACCGGTTATTGCATCGCTCTGTGTTTACTCCTTATGGGTTCTGATGCCTGGACTGAGTTAACCCAACCAATATGGCGGCAACGCACGACACGCTCCAGCACGTAATGAGGCGTCTTCGTATCAGTTTCTATGGTTTTGACTCTCTGCCGATGCTGACCAAGAGCATTCTTTAATTTGGTGTCATGTTTTTATTTCTGAAATCCTGTTTCCAATGCTAATTTTCTCTGCCAGTGGTGCTGGTCAGCAAGTGATCTGTGAACTTTATTGAATGTGGCTCTTCACAGTGGTTGAAAACAGACTTTTCTGTTTTAACGAAAACCAAAACAGGTGTTAAACGTGGTCAGTGAGCCAAAACTGACCAGATAAACATAAGAAGTGGAATAAAGCTAACCTTTGGTTTGGATAGGCAGTAAAAGTAACCACTGTCGAGTAGGAGTGACTCTCTTTCTTGGAAAGTCATGGTCCGATTGCAACAAACAGCCGACACAACATAATGTCACTAACGCTAGTGGAGAGATGCTGAGGCTAAGCTCCTTTGTTGAACTATAATTAGTTTACATTAAATTCTCTTGAAAGTACATTTAGAAGTGCAGCTCCAGATGACATTGAATTGTGTCAGACCCTAAACTTAAAAAGGACCGGCATAACAAAAATATCAACCAAGCTAACAGCTTGAAACCGACACTATTGGATGCTAAGAATCAAATATTATGTCCTTGTCATAGCTACCACAGGGTTACCCGCGCAGGCTTTTGTTCCAAATACTAAATAAAATGACACTCGCAGGTATGTGGAGTACTTCAGTGGCCTGCTCTCGGGACACATCAAAATCAACAACAAGCCCCTGTTCCTTCACCACGTCATCATGCACGGCATCCCCAACTTTGAGTCCAAGGGAGGTCAGTCTGCCCGCACAAACGTCAACGTGCGGATTAGCATTTTTTTTCGTTGACATCCATTTGACTTCCAAAAAACCTTTTGAAAACTGTCTTCCAGGTTGTCGCCCCTTTCTGAAAATCTACCAGGCTATGCAGCCTGTCTACACATCTGGGATCTAGTAAGTCGTAAAACACTCTCGCTGCAATGCTTTTACAAGATTCTTGGGATAGGGAGCTTATAATGGCTCAATAATAAAACAGAAAAAAACCTGATTTTCATTTACAGCCCCCCCCACAAATATACATCCACACCAGCCCTCTTGCAAGTTTACACTGGGAGCTTGGCTCCCATTTTGCTATTTAGCTTGCCTCTCCAGACGCAGGCTCTCGTTTCTGCACCTCAGATCCTGTAATCACATCTCGTGTTATTTGTGACTGGAGAGCCAATGAAAAGAAAGGGCGGAAAATAAAGCAGACAGGCATCTGTGTGGATGCCTGCAGGGGTTTCCTGCCAGAGGACAAGACCCCGCTGGCTTCCAGAGCCAGACAGGAAACAATGGATTCTATGGCTTTATGTTGTTGTTTTGGGGGAAGAGGTGGAGATTACAGAGGAGGATACCAACTGAGCACCGCACTGCCCTCGCATGGCTGCTGCAGGAAGACAGCAGCCTTCACAGTGACAGTGTGACCTCAACTTTTTTCTTAAAAAACAATGCTGTCTGTTTCTGTTTGGCTGAGTTAATGTTGACAGAGAAGATTCACCCAGTTTGATCTTTGAGCTTTCCGTGATACTTAGCCATTGTTCTTGAAGAACGGTCAAAAAGCAGCCAAAAGTAAAGAAGTAACTTTTTTTTAATTGCATTTCTCAGTTGATCCTTCAGGGCTTTAAAAGCACCTCCATATATCATGTGTCATGATAGAAAATCAGCGAAAAACACTTGTCTTTCAACATCTAAATTTGAAAATAAGCTCATTTTGAAGGACTTGTCTCACAAGCACAAAAGAAGCAGCAGCTAGAAATATATTCAAAGATTAATTGAACTTTTCTTTCCTTATGTAGGTTCCAAGCAAACGTGTGTCTAACACTTTATGTTTTTATCATGCATGTGATCCAGTTCGTGTAACTGACACTGATATCCTAGTTGTCGGAGTCATATCCAACCGTGTTAGCTGCCCTCATGAGTTAGCTGCTAAATATTCCTCTCTGATGATTGGGGATTACCGCTTTAGGTAAGCTAGCAAGCTAGTGCTGTCCCCAGAGGGAGGAATGCTAACTCAAGTGGTGTGAAAAATCCACTCAAGTTTTTCTTCAGTAAAATTTGAAATAGAAGAAGGATTTGTCATTCTAACTCCAAGTTACGCTCTAACCATTTGCTCGCGGTAGTATGGCACAGCTTTTTATTGCTAATTCATGCCTTGAGCATACCACAAGTTAAATGTGACATGTTTAATCTGTGTGATTGGGACCACAAGCGATGGTAACAGATAGACATGTGCTCCCTTGTTACCACCAGTATAGTCTGTATGTTTTAAGCATGACTGTTGTCGTCTCAAACCATAAAGACTTTGTCAGTGCTAAAGTGTTGATTCGTTCCCGAGTGTGAATGCCATAAACGCGATAACCGAGTGTGAAACGATGTGTGCTCATAAATTTCCAGGCTGTCGACCCCTTGAAAGCTTCAAATCACATTCTCCCCCACTTTCTCTCACATGTTCCTCATTAGCGCTCCGCTCCCTTTGATCCCACTCTGCCAGTCAGACAATCACCGAGACACTAATGCCCGAAATTAGCCCAACACTGCACTACGGTTGTGATCAGCAGTGGCCACTGTGAAAGCAAATAAGGGGCTTGTTAGCAGATCTTGTGGGCAGGGACCTGGAAAAGAGAGCAGCGATGCATCCAAGCTATGCAGGAATTAGCGTGCTAATTTTCCAGAGTGATTACAAGGACCGGCCTGTGTTCTCACATGTTGTGTGTTTCTGAACTCTCTGCAGCAACGTTCAGGGCGACAGCCAGACGAGCATCTGTATCACTATCGAGCCAGGACTGCTTCTGAAAGGAGACATACTGGTAAGAGAGGCAGCTGCAGTGATACGTGATGCCGCCGAATTAAAAAAAAACAAAACAAAAAACTGAGGACAGACTTTCGAAACTTGTGACTGGCTTGTTAAATATCACCAAACAAAATCACGAGTCAGGTTTCAAAATCATTAAAAACACAAGCAGTAATTTTGGGGGTTTTTTTTCTCTCACACAGCAGCGTCGCTGCTATCACCACACCCACTCCGGAGAAACGGTGGCCTCTTTTCAACGTATTCCCCAAAACTTGAACCTGTGTACTATTTGGTAGAACACACATCATGGAGTTGAATCAAATGAAGGCCACATTTAAGTCAACCCCGCATCACGCTTGTCGTGCTCCACGTCATTGGGACTTCGTCATTCTGATATGATTCTGGATTACCGCTGGGTCTGCGTTTCCGCGATTGTCTTTGAATTAGTGCTGTACAGATTTAACTTCTTTATGAGCGTGGAATTGCTGTCCTTCTGTGAGTCGTTACATCAAAACAAGGGACTGCGTGCCTCACATCTTGTCCGAGGGGTCAAGCAGTGTGAGGCCTGTCACGCAGGGCGTGTTTATCCTCTCAGAGTAATGAAAGAACGGCAGAAAGCTAAACGCATGCTAATTCCCAAGTAGCTCTGAATGCCAGCAAAAGAAGCTGCAGAAACACACAGTGGATTCACTCACTTTTTTTTTTTATTGTTGAATCATAATGAGGGAATCCTGTTGATTTTTTACAGCCTGACACGGCGCAGGCAAGAACGAGGGGCCGTAAAAAAAATGGGGGGGGGGGGGGACTGTTAGACCGGTTCCTAGTGCTCACTTTATAGACCCTCATTAGCAAACAATGTGTTGCTGGAAACTATGATGTCAAAACGTCTGCAGACTTCCTCTCCAGCAGCGTGTGAGGATACACTGAGCACTATTTGAGTGTGATATAATTCTTTATTGGTGTGTTGCATGACAAATATATAATTTGGTTCACTTGTGGGAGGTTTTCTCACATTAAGGAGGGGTTTCCATGCAGTAATTCATGTTCCATTTGACCAGGATAGCGATCCTCGCATCTGAGGAGGAAAAAAACAAAATGTAAAAACATTGGTGATGTTTTTGCATGTGAAAGAACCGCACGCATCAGCAAAACCTTAGCTCCTGCTGTCACTCAGAGCCACGCTGCTCTCACTGACATTACTTTCCCCCCTCAGGAAGGGTGCTTGAAGTTGCTGCATGGAGTTTTTTAAAAGGGAGCACTCAGCACAAGCTAGAGGGCGCTGCGCGCCCAATCCTCATATCTCATCCTTTATTTAAGGCAGATAAGTGGATTCTGAGGAAAGCATCATCCAGCTGAAGCGCTGCTTGCTGATGCCTCTTATTATTCAGATAGCTTTTAGAATGTGGACCAAAGGGCGGGGGGTTGGACAGGGCGTGCTCCTGCATCACACACTGTCATAGTTGTTTGTTTGTATAGTTGATTATATAACTGCAGAAAGTGACTAACTGACCAATTGTTAGATAAAAAGACAGATAGCTGCAGAGAGAAAACCTTGTTTAGATGGTTGGAAGTCTTCAGGTTTTGGCTGTTGAATGGGTGCTGTTGACTTTCACTGAGTGTCCAACAAACTGATTGGACTATAACCAGCGGAGGAAGAAGTCATCCTCCTCCAGTTTGACCTTGAAGTAGATTTATAACAAAAACAATCATTTTCTGTCCATGTAAAGAGGGTTTAATTCAAAAAACATGTGCAAATCCTCAAGATATTTTAGTCCCTGCAGTATGTCCTCAGTTCTTTTTGTGCTGGCCTGGACTTTAGATCATTATGTGTTCTATTCTCACTTGAGCCTACATAAAGAAAAGATTAAAAAAAAAATGGAGCAGTTTTTTTTCAGTCCTTAGCTTCTTTTTTGGAACATGAAAAATTTCACAAAATGTTTGTTTTTCCACCAAGTCTTTTGATCTGTACCTCCAAAATATCGTTTCAGGAATTACTTCTTGTAAATAATTGACTCATTACAATTTTACAACAAATTAAACCAATCATTTGTCCAAAAAAAATCACCAAGTGAAAGTTATAACTCAAGTTCATTTCCAAGAATGGGAGCTGACAACTCACTGAAGCATCCAAAGACAAGATTCAGTAGTTAGCTGAGGATCTCTTGGCGTCGCTTTCAGCTTTGGGGTCGTCTTGGGTAACTCTTAGCAGGCTCCACACATCTGGATCTGGCCACTTTACTCCATTATTTTTCCTGGCGGATCATCACAGGTTTTGTCAGATTGAACTTGAAGTGTTTGCACGCTGCCATCCTCAGGTGTCTCCTGGCAGACACCGCTCCACTGGGCTCCGAGTGGGCCACTCAAGGACAGGCGGGGACTTGTCCTCGATTGTTCTAGTGCATCCCCCTCCCAAAAAGGTAGACCTTTCATGCGTCTCAGGTCACCATGCTGACGCAGGGTGTAGTCAAAGATCTCTTTGTTTTCTGCCGCCTTCTTTTCCCTTTGATCATGCCTGCAGGCTGAGACCCACCCCACAGGCAGAACACCAGCAAAGTCAAGTTTTAATGCAAGCGTTAGCCAGAGATTAGCTTTGCTCATACGACAATAGTGCCCAAGCTGAAGTGTGAAGACCATCGAGGGACAACACCAGAGATCACTGGGAGCTTCTGACACCCTGCCTGACACACAACAGTTTGATGCAGTGACTTTATTTTGAAGGTCCTGCTTTTAGATGCAGGTGAGAGTGTGTTTCTGTCAGCGTTTTGCTTCGTTGTGACATTTGAGGGGATCAAATTCCAAATGGGGCGGCAGGTGGGTGGGGGGGTTCACCATCTGAGAGATATTGGTAGTAATGTCAATAAGTCAGCCCTCTCCTATATTTCCTTAATGACGGCTGCTAGTTTACAGAGCGGAAACAAAACCGTAAAAAATAACATATGGATGTCAAATGCTCTTTAAACAGCGGGTTGTTGGTGGTTTGTCAGTTTTTGTTTTTTTTACAGCCACAGTTTGGTGAGTTGTTTAGGTCCGGCTGATCGTTCCACCCATAAATCTGAATGCGAGTGGATAAAAAACAGAGTGAAAGCAGGATTCAGTTGCTCATCAGGGAAGCGAAAGTGCTTTCTCGTCCGTGTGGTTTTAGTGTGACTCTTAAAGCTGTTTTGTTGGGGCAGCCACTTTGGAAGAGAGGCCTGACGGGGGTACAAAACCGTCTTCTTCAGTGCTGCGAACAGAAAACTTCACAATCATCCGTTTTGATGAATCCGCGTTGCTTTTTCTCTCCCTCCAGCTCAAGTGTTACCACAAGCGCTTCCGCAGCCCGTGCCGAGACGTGATCTTCCGGGTGCAGTTCCATACCTGTGCCGTCCACGATTTGGGAATCGTCTTTGGGAAGGACGAGCTTGACGAGACATTCAAAGGTAACACATTTGGGGGCTGCCATGGCAACAGGCAATCTCTCCGAAGAGAGACTGGAGCTGGACATCCATCCATCCCCAGCAGCGTGAAGCACAATCCATTATTACTTCTTACCACTTATCGTTTTATTTGAATTAACACTATTTTTTCCTTCCCTATTCTTTGCAGATGAAAGGTTTCCAGAATACGGAAAAGTTGAGTTTATTTTCTCTTTTGGACCTGAGAAGATACATGGTAAGCATCAATTTGAGCTTTTGGCGATCACGAGCGTTTTCCACACGTTTTGAAATCGTCTTATTTCTTTTTGAAGGCTTTTTATTAGAAAGTAGCTGAGAGACCGAAGTAAGAAGTCACATATGACAAAGGATCCGGACAGGATTCTGTGGTATCGTTCAATGAAGTCAAATGTAAAGAGAATAAAAGTCAGACTACAACTTCAAACTTGTGTTTCCACCTCAGTCAGTGGGAACGGGGTTTTTTAATCCCCTGCCTAAGCAAGGACATTCACGTCTTCTGCTCTGCCTTTTTCACACTTCTGGTCAAGGTGTGGATCACCTGGAGAATGGGCCGAGCGTTTCGGTGGACTACAACACGCAGGACCCCCTCATCCGCTGGGACTCCTACGAGAACTTCAACCAGGCCTGCGCGGACACCGCCGTCGGAGAGCACGGTAGGAATCTGCTCTGCAGAGCGAACGGGCGAGACGCAAGCCCACTGAAGGGAGCCGAAACTCCCGTGCGCTGTAGATTCACTTGTGTGTACATGCACACAGGCACACACACGGATGCACACCCACACCGTGTCACTCTCCCTGAGTGCCAGAACAAGGCCGTTTTTGTCTGTGTGCATGACACACAGGACACATTCGGGGCCTTCCCTAATGGACTTCAGAGACTCTTTTTCTTCACACTTTTATCTCCTTAAACTCCCACATGATGAGGTAAAACTGAGGTCGGCATTCAGCTCCAACCCCACTGCTATTGGACAGCTTTAAGGAACCAGCAGTCGTGTACGCAAATGTTTGTATTTTTCTTGTTTTATCCACGCATGCAAGTATGAAAAACACTCCCTAAACCGTCCACATTGTTAGAAATGTAAACAGTAAGTTGTTTTCTGAAGGGAGGAGATGTACTCTTACCGCAGAATTCAATTGCAGTGGGCTTATCACTGCAGAGAGGCCAAATGCCCCAAGGGGACCTGCCTCCCCTGCCTTCCCACAGCCCAGTGAAAGGCATTCCTGGGTTGAGCCACAGCCATAGACAGATCCTCGCCTTGGAGGGAGCCGAGGCCACTTTGTGACCAGGCGGACGCTTCTACACGCCGACCTATAAAAAAAAGGGAAGCACTCCTACGCCCTGAGCAGCCACAAGGAGACTTCCAGTTCGCACCTTGTTTTGATATGATTTAACGGGTCCCCACGTCCTGGCCGACAAGGCCCCTGCTAATGCTGATGTCACAGTGAGGAACTGGACTCATGGGGGATTATGCAGGACCACCCTCAGTACACAGTCCAACTTGGGAGGGTGTTTTTTAAAAGAGCAAACAGGAAGTTCAAGTCTTTATCTACAGTTCTTATAGCAACATGGTGGCTTTAAAGTTAGTGATATAACAAGCTTTTAGTTTAGGATGTGGAGTACAATTATTGCATTTTTCACACATGCAGGACTAAACAGTTGCTTCGTCTGTAGAGTTTATTGTGTGTTTTCTCTCGTATCATTAGAGAGATACTCAGTTGTTTTCCTCCTGCTAATTAATAGAGAAGTAGTAGAAGTATTACAGAGCAAATGATACTTGCAAGTCAGCAGCAATTGGGACCATTTTGCGGGATGTCATATGTGATTTAGGGCAGTGTTTCCCAAAATACAGCGCCCACCTTTTTTGAAGGGGGGATACAAGCTGGGTATTTGATGTCCTTGATTCCCCCCTGTGTGTTTTTTATTGGGCTCCCAAATAGCCAAAGGTCAGAGGTCGCTTGGCTTCTTTCTATTAGTGCCCATAAAGCGAGCCCGGCAGCATGCGGCAGCAGCTTGAAATAGGCCCCCCGGCCGAAATAGAACAGGTGTAAGTCTCTCTCTCGTTCCGTTGCAGTGAAGGTGAGCTTGCGAGTGTGTGAGTGCAAGCGTGTGTAGGTGCGAGCGTGTGTATGTTGCGATAAATTATCCAAGCACGGTTCCATCCGAGTTGCGGGTCTCCTCTCTCGCTCGGTCCCCCTGACGATAAATCTGTTGTCAAATCTGAAATCAAACCCCAAACAATATTTGTCTTGCGAACAGGCAACGATAGCAAACAAGCGCACATGTTTGCTAGATAAACAGATACGCATGCAAGCTGCAGCTCTTTTGTACCCACTCGACTCTTGGAGTGGTCGATAAGGCTTCAAAGGTCCCCTTTTATAGCATGTTGTGTCGGTGTTCACTCAGGCAGACCATTCAGGCTCCATCTTAAATAGCCTCTGCATGAACAGACAGGGACTCCAGTCAACTGGAGTCTCTCCGCCGTCGGTTGGCTTTGCACTCGTTTGCGCTGAAAGGGCTGTTAGTTTCCTGTGACAGGGAGGCTTTCAGGTCCCAGACATGTATATCTTCACATCCGAAACAAAAGGCATTGTTGTTGTTGTCCCAGGAAGCCAAGCTTAACAGTCTTGGGAAAGCACCAGCCCGCTCGCATCGGCCGCACAATTGTCGAGTGATTGTGCACAAAATTACAGGGTCGGCGTCGCGGGCCGGGTGGAATTCATGCGGTCGATAGTGACCGGGGTTTGATTTTTACTGCCGTTGTGTTTATCACATGAAAAAAGTGCCACCGACACTGCGGCTTAGCGCTGGGACGCCAGTCAGGCCTCTGGCTCACACAAACTTGTGCAAACACAACAAGCGACATCACCACTGACGCAACACACAAATACCAGAGGAAAAGTGATGCACACTTTTGATTTTGTACTCAAATTGTTTGTATGGTAAACAATGCAAATGTAGCGTATTATGATAAAGTTTCCCTGGATGCCTTGTAAAGGTGATAGAAAATAGCGGTTAGATAATGCTAAAGAGGTTGATTTGACAAGACTGTGATAGATCAACACTTCTCTTCATGTGCAGTGTGAAAATGTCAGACTATAAGGCCCCTCGTCACCACCCCGATGTGTCGTCAGTGCGTCTGGCTGTGGACATGATCCGTCTTTGTCCGACTAAATGCAACACAAAACACACATCAGGTACCAAGTCAGGCTAGGCGCAGTGTTTACATGTGGCGTACCATCACCGGCTGCTCCGTAATCCCCTCGTTAGCTCGTCCATTAGCGACCGAGCGCTTGCCTTCTGATGTCTGGTGCAGCGTGAAGTCACACTTCAACTGATGAAAGCGCTGCTGCTTTCTCCTGTTCTATGGTTCGTGACCGCATGTAACTTACATCCGTCACCAGGATGTTGTAGCTCTCTGAGCTGAATCCTCGTCGATTGTTGGAGTCTTTGGGTGAAATCTGAACACCTTCGCCCTCCCTCCTCCCCCCAACAGGCACTTGAAGGGGCAAAGTAGCATCCTCTTGACAGCTTATATTGATAGCAGCTTGTAGTGTGACAGAGTCACGTGTTTTTTTGTTTACTACTCCGGTGATTAACGGAGCCAGCAAACCTCCCTGCATTGCTGGAATAACTGGAGGGAGAAGAGCGATCTGAGGATGGAAAGAGGAGGAATCCTGAGGGACAGATGGAGATGAAGACGTGCGAGTAACAGGCTAAGCTAATATGAAAGAAGGATGATGTTGTAGACGAACGTGAGATATCATTGCTACTGTTTCTCTGCTGTTTTCTTCAGCTTTGTTTATAGTTGTTTTTTTATGGAGAGCACATCCAGAACTTAAGTTACTGTTAATCTGCAGAATCTCATTGGTTGAGGAGAAGCTGGAGACTCAGCTCTCAGACTGGAGCCTTTTTCTCTCTCTCTCTCTCTCTCTCTCTCTCTCTCTCTCTCTCTCTCTCTCTCTCTCTCTCTCTCTCTCCCCCTCTCTCT
>JASSRZ010000023.1:3644378-3664797 GCA_032164315.1 Malacoctenus gilli
CTCTCTCTCTCTCTCTCTCTCTCTCTCTCTCCCTCTCTCTCTCTCTCTCTCTCTCTCTCTCTCTCTCTCTCTCTCTCCCTCTCCCTCCTCCTCCTCCCTCTCACACCGTCCTTCAAGGAGTCAGAGGAGTTAAAGGCAGACTCCTCGGCTCGCCGGTGAAGCCCTTCTGTACACCAGGAGGAGGAGGAGGAGGAGTGACACAGAGTGTCAGAGTGTCTTGGAGCACGCTGGCGCTGCCCGTCGCAGACAGGGCAGCCTCCAAGAGGGACGGCGAGCATGCGTCCAGCGTTCCCCCTCCGTGTGATGCGGCCGACACCTTCACGCAACTTCTGCTTGCTGCTGGAGGGTTCAGCCCAGCTTGTGCTTTTTTGTTTTGAGTAAAGCCGGAGACCGGACGTCGTTTCACTTGTGAGTAGCATGCTCAGTTCAGCAGATTCGCTCAATTACTTATTGACACAAAGTTGTCTATCATCCAGATACTTGGCCACGTTGTGTTTTATTTGTCAATCTTTCCCTAAAACTCATGAGCAAAGCGACCCACTGAGGTTTAATCTTTTTTACGCAAGCTTCCACCCAATCCATCTGCTTCTGCTCCCTTTTAGGTTCAGTTCTTTCCTCTTTCTCTCCATTTATGGAAAAACATTGTGATACTCAACAAGCTAACTGTCGTTAACTTGGAGCGCGAAAACATTGTTGCAAAAAAAAGTCATTATTCGGGAGTATAAAGCTCCCTCCGACTCTGCAGGATGGTCACCTGGTTCAGCTGAGGTCACTTTTATTGCAGCATTGTTCCCAGATCCCAGCAATTACTTAATAATGGGGATAATGTCCAAGACTGCACGTAGCTCCTCCAACTTCTGTTCTGCCTTGAGCCTTGAGGACTTGGAGGAAGCGTAGCGAACAGAACAAGCCAGTGTCCTGGATTCCTCTGGCTCCCTCCAGGTTGCCACGAGTGTTGCTCTTTATCCAGTAAGTGTTTCCCTGTGAGGGTGTGAGCTCTCCTCCCCAGGGAGTCAAAACCTTTCCTCTTGGATCCCGCTCTTGGTCCTCCTGGATTGGACAAGTCTCAATGTTCCCGTGGCAAACAGATTATTTCAGATGATTTGTGTCACAGCAAGATTAAAATGTGACATCTTCCATACACTAATTTGAATTTTGGACAACACTTGCTGAGCAGTGGACAGCAGCTGCCTGGAGCTCACTCCTGCAGCTGGACCAGGACAGTCCTGCATCCAGTGCTTCCTGACAACCGTCCCATTGATGCGGTAAAAACACATCTTCCATCCTGTTCTCGTTGAAGTCCAGGCGTCGTCAGGCCGTGGAGTCCCTTCCAAGATGAGGCAGAGGTGAGACGTCTGGCCCTTTGTATTGGCAACAGGCTTCCACGCCGTCTGCCCCCCTCCCCCACTCTGGGCCCAGGCTTCGGGTGGATAAGGCTGCTTTGACTCCAAACTTTGCGCGGCTCCTATTGCGTAACTGCCAAGACGGGGAAAAACATACTGGCCTTCTAGCTTAAGAATGTGACGGATGCAAAAGGAGAACAAGTGCCCTCTGTTGCCAAGTGTCCCTGCTTGGACCTTGGTTGTGGGGGCACCAGGACTGAGGTCTCTGCCAAAGACAGCTGGAGGACATTGAAAGGGGGCTTAGTTAGAATATCAATGTGAAGCACTCTACAATGTATGTTCTGCACTGAACACATGCACTGAAGCTGCACTATAAGAATCACACTTGTATTTTTGTGCTCTGCTGCGAGTGTATGAAGACCTTAGCAGGACACGAATCTTCCTGAGAGGGAGACAGAGCGAGGGAGTGCGGGTTTTTTTCTGCCATCCATGATGTGTGGGAATGAATGAGCGATCTGTTACCTCTCAAAAGAAACAGCTTCACTCCAGCTGTTGGACAGATACTCCCCCCTCTTGTTCTCCTCCTGCCATCTTCGCACAGCTGGCTCAAAGTTGCCAAAGAAGAAGCAGGACACTATTAATCATGATCGCTTTTCACAGACACTTGTCTCTGGGCTCTATCTCCATCCATCTTTTATCCAGCATGGATGTCTTTGCACAGGAGAGGGAAGACTCACATGACCATCTTTATCTCATGGTTGATTTATTCCTTTCATTGGGACTTTTCAACATCCTAAAGCTTGTAAAACTTGTAATATCTTCTACTGTTCCATGCTGAATACCAAATGTTCATGTAGAGGTTGGAATGCCTGTTGCCCGAGGTTTTGCCTGCACAAAAGCTGTCAAAATTAGAATTGTGAAAACCAGACTAATTCACGTTTATACAAGAAGGCTCGGTGCTTTTATTTTGAAGGCTCCTGTCTCTAGAAGTAGGTGAGAATGGGTATTTCCAATAGGTTTTGGCCTCACTGTAATGTTTGGCGGAAAATAAGCCAGAGTGGGCCCAGAGCTAATTCAAAGAGTCATCTGAAAAAAAGAAGAATTGCAGTTTCGATTGCAGTTGCCTGACTGGAAAGTTCCGGAACATCTCGTTATTGGATGGCACTGCAGAGATTCTCCAGTTGAATTCACCTCAGAGTCCCACTGATGCACCAATGACAATCATCGCCAGGCTTGGTAAAGTCCTGCCGTCGGTAGCGTCGCCAGACCTAAGTGAGCAGGAGCAAGTGTGCCACAGCTTCTGTCCACACCTCCAGCTAGCTCATCAGACGCTCTCCTCATTTGGCTGGCTGGGATTTATTTCCCCCTCCGCAGCCCCACTGCTAACGACTGCTGATGACTTTTTCCTGAGACCTCCGTCTCATCCAGAGAGCAACATAATGTGTCGTGTGGATGAGCTGTCTGGGTGATTTGTAGCGCATGCTGCGTGTGTGTGAGTATCTGCGTGAGTGTTGCTTGTGGCAGTGTTTCTGTGCTATGTTTTTACTTGTGTTGGTACTAAAAATAGGTTGCAGCGGCTTTGTTGCAGTTTATCTTCCTGTGCAGTTTAGTACCCCCTGAACAATACATCAGCGAACGAGCAGCATGACCTGCAGCCAGCGTGGCCTCCGCCAGGTTGAGGTGATTGATAGCGATCGATACATCCATCCCGCCTGTTCCCAACTCGCCTCTCCATTACCTCGTCCTCCGGCTCCCCGATCCCGAGAAAGTCTGCACTCACGGACATTGATTTGCTATAACCTTTGATGTATATTTAATGAGCTGCGGGGGCCCCCCGTGTTCATTAGGCAATGAGTTCCTGTACTTACATTTGACAAAGTGTTCCCGGGGTTTGCTGATGTGAGCGAAAGTGCGGCGAAAGTTGCGCAATCTTGAAAGCGCGTTGCCAAGTCTTCACTGATGCAAATGTGACAAGCGCCGCGCTGCTGTATTCAGCAAACTGCCTCTATGTATCAGTCCTCGTGAGCCAGATCTGATCCAGTGCAGAGCTTGTGTTAGATCATTTACGAGACCACAGGATGACTGCAATGAGTGTCCTTCAGCACTAACATGCAACAGACACATGCTTTTGTGGTCAAATCAATAGTTTGAGTCATTAACTGTTACCAAATTTGGCACCCGGGCTAAACTTATGTACAGCTCCACCGTCGCGCTCAGACGCGAAGACTCTCGATTCTATCGGATGTAAAATGCCCTTGGAGTGTTATTTTGGTTCTGCTCTCAGTGTTTGTACCACAGAGGCCTCAGAGGATATTACCAGAAAGCGTTTCATCATTGCTCTTTATTAATGTCACACTTGTGGCCAAAAGGCATGGACGCGCCCCCCACCCCTTTTTCAGGCTGTTTATCAGTGTGTTTCTGTTTCCACTCTCAAGAGCGGCACATGTGCATTTGTACATGCGAGCTACAGGGGAAACATGCTATATCCGCTGCAAACGGGGGTCTCCTTGCCATGGAGGGGTCAGAGCTCAAGGTTCAGTGATGGAAAGGTCACACAGTTGCACCATCTGGAGCACAGAGCCTCAAAATATCCAGCAGCACTGTCTTTGTGTGGCACACAGTGTTTCTGCTGTGGGAGTCGGGACTCCCGTCCAAGCGACAGGACCGTTTTGGACGCTTCTTTTGTAACATGTTCTCTCTCGCTTCGCTCTTTTTTAGTTTCTTGGCCCTCTCTCTCGTCCCAAGTGCCCCGTCTCATTGGTCGCTCCGGCCCGGGCCAGACACATTTCACTCTCTGCCACCGTCGTATAATTAGTCCAACCTGCGAGGTCGTTGGTGGCAAACGCTCTCCTCTGAGTAATGCGTTTCGGCATCGTGGAGCGAGAATTCGCCTCCTGCTGAGTATGCAAAAACACACCAGCCCAGGCACTTGTCGTGTAGAGTATCACACATGCATACGCGCTTTCTTATCAGATAACCTGGGACCCCGTCACGGGGTTATTTGTGGAGGCTTATGGGGTCCCAGCACAGCCGGGATGAAAACAGCAGCTCGCAAAGGAGCGGCCGCGGCATAAATAGTCTGCCGCTGCTAAAAACGAAATCCCACTAGTGTGAAGTGACAGATTAGATTACCTGTAGTACTAGTGGTGGTGGGGGTGGGGGGGGATTCTGCTAATCAGTCACGTTGTGTCGCGGGTGAGGACATGGGCTTGTTAAAGCGGGCTGACTCAAGCTGGCTCCTATAGCGCAGCTGGAATTCCAGCAGTCATCGCCGCGGCCGTCGGCGTCGGTAAAAGTCTCGGAGAAGGGAAAGTGGTGGTGGTGGTGGTGGTGGTGGGGGTGACAAGAAAGCACACAGGAGAGTTGGAATTAATTTCCATGTAACTCGAATTGTGCTTCCCACAAGGGTGAATACTGTCAAAGAAAATCCGTGGAGGACAGAGTCTTGTGGTTCATCTGCCGCTGTGACGTTTGTGCCGGTTGTTGTCGATTGTTCTGGCCCTGAGGTGTGGAAAAGTCCACTGCCTGTCTGGCATGCTTATGTAGACTGATAGGTTTTCTTTGATAAAGTGTTTTTTGTTGGTGGGAAAAGGGCCTTAGTCTGAAGTAAAAAAAAAACAAAAACAAAAAAAAACACCCTCCCACATCATGCTATGACATGTGGCAGTGACTAGTTGACTTATTCCTACTTATTTATTGCAATTCAGCTCACCGAAGTTTTTCTTCGACTCACAGAGCTTCTCTGTTTTTGTCCGTGTGTCTGCGGCGGGGTGGAGTTTTTCTTCGAGCCTGTGCATCTCTTTCCATGACAGAAGTCTTCTAATAAATCTGTGCATCTGTGCACCAAGAGGGTCTTTTTATTCCTGTGGATGTTAGCAAGAGCTTCAGCGTTTGAAACACAACAGTGGACATACGCAAGAGGGAATCGTTCAGAGTTAGAAGAGTTAAGGTTAGAGGTCGGCTCAATCACTTTGAGTTTAATATGTTTTTTTTGCCTTTCTTGTCAGTCTAAAAGCTGCAAATCATAGATTTTATGTTTCTCAGAGTCGGATCTGTGTCAGTCCATCAAACTGAGGAATTCAGTGGCCCTCTAACCCCCCCCCCCCCCGCCGTCTCTCACATGCACCATCAGACACGCTGTTGTGACAGACCTCCCACATACGCACACACACCGAGGGGGCAGCCTTCAGACCAGCGCGAGTCGCCGCCGCAGCAACAGCAGCAGCAGCAGCAGCAGCAGCAGCAACAGCTCTTCTCCAGGCTAGACGGCGAGCTATTCAGGGGAGAAGGAGTGGGGGGGGGGGGCAGAGGAGGAGGAAGAGGAGGAGGAGGCGAGGGTTAAAGAACTTACCAAAGTCAACACAGCTACCCACTGCAAATCCTTCACGTGCCGCCCGGGAGGTTCCCCTGCAGGACTCTTCCCCACGCTCGGCTCGGGAGCGTGTCTCACACAGGTAGGGTGAACCTTACCGGTGGAGTGAAGGAGGTTTCATACGTGAGAATGTGACAGGCTGTCGTGCTGTGGCCATCTGCCCTCGGCGCACGAGCGACTTTTGGCTGCGTGGGCAGGTGATTATAAAGGTACTGAGAGGGTAAAAAGCGAGGCAGGGCTCTGCTTTCATGAATTCTGTCTCTGTGTGACTGCATAACCGGTGCACTAAAAGTCAGTGTACTGCTGGACTCTCACATGACACTTGAGCAGTTTCATGAGTGGTTTAATATTGTAGTGATGACTTGTTCCGGAGCCTCGCGTCTCACACAACTCCTCACACACTGACGTTAACAACAAACTTACAGTCATTCCCAGCAACACCCCTTCGTCTGTATCGTCAATGGACTGATTATGCTTGTTTGGTGTTGAGGATTCCACTCACGGTTTGGACTGTGGTTAATGACAACTCAACCAGGCGGCTGACACCGCCACCGATAAACTCCTGTAAACGGATTAGTGTCAGATAAACACTCGCTGCCATTCTTTTCTTCATCGGAGGTTTGTTTCCACCAGCCCAGAAGGCGCGGCCTCCGCCGCCAGCGCAGTTCCCTTTGGCAAGTTGCCCCGGGCCCCGCCGCTGAAACCTCGCTGTGCCCAGGCTGGTGTACGCCCACTCCGCTCCATTACAGAGCCCCATATTCAGCCAGGCCCCAGATGGAGATATCTATAAGTTACAGGGGGGCACAGACGGGCACTTTGTGCAGCTCCTTTTCTCAACTGGACAATCTGATTTAGGTATCAGGACGCACCTCATCGGGGGGCGGGGGGGGGGGAGGGGCGTATGAGGTTTCTTGGGAACTTTTAAAGAGAGAGGAAGAGAAAGTGTCTAACAAGGTATTGTTTCTTTTGTCCATCCTGAAACTAAACAGTGCTGTTGGTTTTGTTTACAGCTCAGCCCTAAAAAACAGACTCCAAAATTGTTGGTGACATTGAAAAAGAGGCGCATTCAGGCGTGTGTGTGTACATGTGAGACTGAACCTTCTCGGGGTGATTCTCGCTATGTTTGTTTTGCTTTGGGTTTCACAGTACAGGAAAAGCCTCCGGGCCGTCCTCACTTGGTGAGGCGGAGTTTCCAGCGCTGACTGAACTCCTCTAATTGAGGCACCCCCACTTCCTCCACTCCTGGACTCCGTCGCATCCGCATGTGAATGTAACAGGCGTGTGTGTTTTGTGTTCTCTGACGCCGTGTTTCCTCTGCTCACTGCTACGCGGATGGTAGAACATGGTCAACAGCAGAGTGGCCCGGCTGATGCGTCAGTTTTCACCTCAGGTAGCTGGCTTGGCTGCAGCTGGCCGAGGAGCAGGCGAATCAGGCTGCTGTGATTACATCGTTTTTTCCACAGAGCGCGCCACAAGGGCCCCAGCTCACTTCCTGATGCTGGTAGAATAGGTGGACTCCAGCCAGTGTTTAATTTAAGTGCAGCTGCTCTGGTTGTGTCCCGCACAATCTCCTGATACCAACACTTCTCTCCGACACCGCCTTGCATTTTTTTGACTGAATGCCTCGATGAATCCCAAAGAGAGCAGTTCCTTCACTTTAAAAGCAAATTATTAAGGAATTTTTGGCCTTTTTTAAAATTTTGTTTGGGACTTTCATACTGAAATCGATGACATATATGATTAGCTGTTAAACAGTTCCAGGTTGTTTGCTCCCTGTATGCCACCTAACATCACCACCTGAAATCCAGATTCAAATTCGCCTCATGCTTCTGTGAACCATTAAAACTAACTGTTCTCTGATATTGACATTCCACTATAGAGACAACAGAACATATGGATAAATGCTTTTTCCTGGTTCACCTGTTAATGCTCTGCATGTTAGTAAACTCTGCTAGTTAGCTTTAGCCTGTTAGTAGCGGAGCTCCGTGGAGAAGGCTGAACTCGTGTTGTGATGGAAGAAAGAACAAAGATGAAAAAAGATGATGCTCATTGATTCTTTAGACAACATGAAGTTATAGCGCAACATGCAAAGACAGTATTGTTATCACAAGTTTAGCTAATGTGGTGGTGTGGGATTATAAAGAGGAATGAACTCAAGGAACACAAGCATACAGATAATCTTTCTAAGCTCATTGGTTTCTGTTTTTGCCAACTTTACTCTAGTGTCAAGATCATTGTGCAGTTTCTAATAAAGTGGTGCCGATGAGTGATGGATTGTTGATGATTGTTCTAATGAGACATCATGTCTCCCATCTGTTCCAGAAGTCATCCATACAGAAGGACCGCTCGACGGCAGCCTCTACGCCAAAGTGTGCAAAAAGGAGTCCCTCGAAGGAACAGTCACGTCCAACGGCCTGCCGCCCACCGCAGTTGAGCACACGCTGCCGGTGGGGGACCACGCCCTGTCAGTGAGCAGCGACTCGGGAAACTCAACCGCTTCCATAAAGACCGACCGCACAGATGAGGCGGCAGCTGTCCCTCAGGCATTGTCGGTGAGCCAGGTGCACGTCCCTGTAGGCGAGGAGGTGTCCTCGCGCCACCAGCACTCCCCGCCTGTCCAGCAACCGATAAGCCCCCAGGAGAAAAAGGAGCTGGAGCAGCTGCTCAGCGGCTTAGAGGGGCCCATGCACCGACAGGCCTACCTGTCCACCCCGACTTCTGCTGTTGGGGGGGTCCTCCACTTGGTGCCTGCTCAGGTCCATGTCAACGGGCACAACAGCATCGACCGCGAAACTGACATCTTGGATGATGAGCTGCCGACCAGTCAGGAAGGCAACAGCGTGGACAGTCTGGGGACATTCTCCTCCATGGACAGTCGCGCCACGCCGGCCGACCTCTATTATCAGCCCGAGACCCTCGTCAACGGCCAGGACCACATGCCCTACCTGGAGCGCAGTGTACCAGAGAGGCCCCTGGAATCTATCCAGCCGCCGGTCGGCGCCTCCGACCGAGCTGTAGCGTCCGACCAAAGCGATTTGATCGTATCCACAGGCAATTACATGGACGGCAGCATGCACAGGTCCCAGTCGTTTGGGGCCGATCCAAAGCCTATGCCACAGGCCCCCGCCCGCACCACGAGCAGCAGAGAGGCCGTCCAGCGGGGTCTCAACGTCTGGCAGCAGTTCGGCGTGCCCGAGGAGCCGGTGACTGAAGGCCTGACTTTCAGCCCACCTCCTTCCGTCACCGGGTTGCCCAGCCATCACAGCCTGCCGCAGTTCCCCCACCGCAACAGCACCTCGCAGCAGGAGATTGAGCAATCCATTGAGACCCTCAATTTCCTGATGTTGGACCTGGAGCCGGGTCACCTGCCAGTGACAAAATCCCAGAGCATTCCGCTGCAAGAGAATAGCGGCGTCGTGACCACCCAGCCGTCCTTCTCCCAGACCCAGCCCAAGCCCTCCTACCAGGCCGACGCCGCGATCCACAGCCACTTCACCGGCCCGATGCCGGACCCCGTCGCCGACGTGTCACCGGCAGCGCTGTCGCCTGGGAAGCCCGATGCCCCAGAGCCGGCACCTGTGCATGGCTTTCTGATCTACACCCCCGACACAACCGCAGCCAGTATCCCCTCACAAGTCCCCCCGTCCTTCGGCGGCCAACCGCAGCTTAAGCCATCTGTGCCTCTGTTCGAGGCCCCGAACAGCCCAAGTCCCACATCCCAGACAAGAGATGAGCCGGACGAAGCTTTCAACGTGGAGGGTCTGGTGGCTCAGAGAGTGGCTGGTAAGATCAGACGTATTTCAGTTCCTCCTGAAGTGTCAAGGTTGCTCTCAAGTACTGTGAAAGTTACATGGAAACTTTCATTGAAGATGTTATTGAATTCACTCTTACCAACACAGAAAAGCCGGAGCCTTCAAAATTAAAGCTCTTTGCTTTCCCCAGGTCTTCCTTACATTGCAAATCATCTTTGTTGCAGTTTTAGTCGACATTTGCAAAACTAATATTGATCATCTCAGAGAAGGCAAAGCGTCAGGCCTGTTGTGGTCTCAGGTGCCTCAGAGGGTTTTGGAGGGTCCTGGACCCGGTTTTGGAAATACTGAGCTAATGCAACAGAGCCACACAGCAAGCTGATATTGGACAAATCAATTCAGTCAACCCACTGTAGATTTTTCTTTTTTTAACAAAAACAGCTAACTATTGGCCCAAAAAAAATTTTCTCTGAGACACAGCCTTCAAAAGTTCTACTCACTGTTTATTGGAGGCCCAATTGAGTTGCAAACGAGTAAAACTTTTTATCCCGAGCTTGGAGCGCACGCCCCTGCTAAAAAAAAACTCTGATTCTGCCCTTATCTCATTTCCCTGAATGTCACCTCATCAGTCGCCGTCACTGGAGCTCCAGCAGGAAACGCCCTATCCATTCTGGCAGGTCGACCCCCCCCCCATTCCTGATAAGCATGTCAGACATCCTCCCGAGCAGCAAGAAATAGAAAAAAATCAACACGAGGCAGCGCGATAGGCAAGTGCTCAGATAGCACACGCCAGAAAACGAGGTTTTCCAGTGTCAACAGTTATGCACTTCACTTGTTTTTACTGCGATGTAAAACAGAAAAGCGAGCAGGTCGCATAAAAATGGTTTTAAAAGCTGTTTTAGAAGCTGTTTGATCACCATCAAGGGTTATTATCGTGGTTCACTGTTTCAATGGCATAAAAAGCCCCTCGTGCCTTCTGTTACCACTCGTTTGATGACGAATGGTAGAACCCCTTCCTTGCTCCGCTGTCCTCGTCGGAGGTGATGCCTCATCTTTCTCTCTGCTTGTTTCCCCTTTCAGTATTGTCCTCACCATTCTCTCCCCCACCCCCCCCCCCCGCCATTGCTCATCTCTTTACCCAGAGTACTCGGCCCGCGTCCAACGTGTCATCCCCAGCATGACCTCTCCTCAGTCTGAGCACCGCCGCTCTCACTCCCTCTTCGGTTGGTCCCCCCATCCTGTGTGAAGCAAATCAGTACAGGAGAAAAAGGACAACCTCCTTTTTTTTTTGCTGTTTTCTTCATTCAAGTGTGCCTTTTTTTGTCCTCGAGTGCAGTGGGCTTTTCTTTGCATGCAATGCTTGTTTGTTGTCGTGCTCTACTTCCTTCCTTTCAAGCGTCTTCTGTTTCTCTCTTTCATCACCGACTGTAGCAGCCGCAGTGGCAGCATCGTCAACCCACCCACCACAGAATTCATTCTTGTTTGTTCAGAATTGCAGTTTTTCTACCTCAAGGTTAGGGAATTACCCCAGCTGTGGAACAAAGAGGAGAGAGAGAAAAAAAAGCCCAATTGGATGATGGTAAAGTTTCACAAGATTGAGACAGGAAGAACACAAAGGAGGCTCTGTGCCTCGCCAGGAGACTGCATGTCACAAGATCCCTTTTTGCCAAACTTAGGGAACAATGCAGGCAGGATACACTGGCTTCATTCAAGCCAGCACTTTTATTTTTTCCTCCCCAACTCACACTATTTTTAAGATTTTCCAAAGCCAGACAAAAAGCCACCAAACGTAAGAGAGAGAGACCACAGTCCTAGTTGGAAACATCACCGAGGCCTGATGTGTCCTCTGGGAGGACCGCAGCGCAGACAGGCCTTGATGTTAGGAAGGGGGCCAGTCTGGCCTCCTTAGCTCAGACAGCGGCACATTTTTACTGCAACACGTCAGAGGTAAATATCAGAGTTTTGGAGCCAGGCTGGAGTTGTTGTTTTTTCAGCTTCAATCTGAAATTAAAACACTGAGGCTGACCGAGTCAGCTTCTGGTAGCAGGCAGATTAGGGTGTGCTAGGACACAATCCTGGGAGTCATATGAGTCACACTTAACAGGGACCCTTTTATTGTTAATTTTGTAAGTTCCTTTGCTAACTGAGGTCAACTTTCTTTACAGCAACACTGTAGCTGATCGCAGGGTTTAATCGGTATGCTGCTCAGGTGCTTTTCACCTCTTCAGCCACTTATGACACAGTTAATTTCTCTTTTATTTTCAATATTTAGCCACTTTTTTTTACACAAATCTGAATAAATGAGGTGTCAGTGAGACACAATATCATGTAATATGCAGTCTGACATTCTTCCACAAGCTCCAGCAGACTCCTAAAGGAAAGTGCTCTCCTTAGTCTTACCTTGTGTGACCTCTCAGTTGCAGGTGGGCACATTAGGAAACAATGAGCTCACTACCTCTGACAGAAAAACACAGGATCACCTGTCAAGTTTACGTTCTTAGGACTTTTTTTTTTTTTTCTTAAGTTGGGAAAATGGGAGATGACAGAAGAAGAAGACGATGAAGAAACAAAAGTGTCACTATTCGGGATTACCAGGCATCCCAGCTGGAAACCATCAGGCATCACCAGGGCAACTGCAAAGTGTTTGACTGTGCTGTGCTGCAGTGCATCATGGGTCCATCTGGTTCTCAGCGTGGCAGCCCAGCGCAATGGAGGGCATGCGCTCTGTTTTTTTTCTGGGGTGTGGACGATGTGCCTCTCGAAGCTGGCACAGGTCGGATCCTGCAGGCCAGAACAAATCCTTCCAGAGTTTGACATCAAATCATGCAGCATCACAGAGACTGGCATTGCTTTCTGATTGGCTCTTTTAGTGTGTGACAGAGAGAGAGAGAGAGAGAGAGAGAGAGAGAGAGAGAGAGAGAGAGAGAGAGAGAGGACGTCTTGGACCTGGGAAGGCTTTGCTCGCATCTGGAACAAAGACACTTCAGATCAATTTAACACCTCCAACATTTCGCCTGTGTGGTCATGGAAGCTCACTCCATTCCTGACGGTCTCACTGTCAGACGCTCACAGCTTCCATCAGATATTTTGGCCCCGTTTTGGCTCCCTGACTT
This sequence comes from Malacoctenus gilli, assembly GCA_032164315.1. NCBI lineage: Eukaryota > Metazoa > Chordata > Actinopteri > Blenniiformes > Labrisomidae > Malacoctenus > Malacoctenus gilli. Next base: position 3,656,956 of record JASSRZ010000023.1, read on the forward strand.
CAGAGGGAGGCTGAAGCGAGGACGATGTCAATATTGTTGCTGTTTCCCCAACACTCCAACTCATTGGGTGTGTCTCCAACTTTTTTTTGCTTTTTTTTATGTTTCCAGGCATCTGCCAAAGATAGAATGACAAAAAAGGCTTTTTTTGAGTCTTTATAAGTTCAAGTTTTTTTGCAGTTTCTTTCAACATTTGTGTCTTTTAGGTGTAAAAAATCCCCATCACACTGTGTGTAAAACTTGGGTCTTATTTTGTGTCACTACTTTGTCCATTTGGCTGTAATACTGAGGTGCCATAGTAGCATGTCTTTGGTCTCCTTCCCAACAGCTCTAACAGTCTCCTAACTAGTTATATACTGATTTTATTAGTTAAAAATGGAAAGATTCTTTGAGTCTTTCAGCTTGAATGATTTGAGACGTAGTAAGAATTTAAGTCGGAAAGTTTGATCTCTCTTGAATTCCAAACATGTGGGGAATTAGCCCGTTATTGACACCACAAGCTCCAAAATCCCTCCAAAATCGAGCGAGCGGGCCAGTCGGACATAGTGTACGTCCTGCTGCCTCAGTGGGCAAAACTGGAAACATCTAAAAAAGTAGCACTTGGATTAAAAAAAAGCCACAGGGAGGAGCAGCCAGAGCACAAACAGCCTCTTTGTTTCTGCGAGCCATTGTACTTCCATTTGTTTCTCCTGGGAATCTTTCATCCTGCTCCAGATCGCGGGGTCGCCGGTGCTAGTCTTACACTCGGCCTCGGCCAGCAATGGATGCTTCGCCGTAGTGGGCCTCCAGTTGGCAGTATCGTGTTCGTGCTTTGGATCTTGTTTGTTTTCAGGCTGCTTGGCTTTGTCTACGGTTCTCTTGGCTCAAATGGGATTTACCAGAGTCAGCCTGCTGAGTAGCCCTCATATCAACACATGAGATAACTGATATTTGAACAAGTGCATTTTGAAAGAAGACTCTGTGTTGCACATTTTCACTCCCTATTTGTCTTGTTTTTATGGGAAAATCATCGCTTCACTCGTTTTTGTTGATGAATTGACGTTTTTTTGCATTTTTGGTGTTTCAGAAGTTGATGCTGGACGAGCAGCTAATCCCGCTATTAACCAGAGTGTGCATGTTTGGTTTGATTCCAAAGTCCCACAGGCTCCTGTGAATGCTTTTGCCATGTTTGCCTGTCTTCAGTGAGCATTCACAGTGGCTGGAAAGCATAAACGGGTGCTGACTGAGGACGTTCCATGGGCGAAAGCCGTTTGAGAGCGGAGGCGGTCCTAACGCTCTCATGCCTCTCGCTAGGTGTCCAGACCCGGGTGGTGTCCCTGGATGAACCCTCAAGCCTCCCGCACCGGCACCTCACCAGCGACAGCCAGCAGCACAACAGCCCTGAGGACGAGCTTTCCCCCGACGTCCCCCTCCGCTCACCCGTCCGCTGCGTGTCCCCAGAGTTTGTCAACGCCCTCGCGATGAACCCCGGGGGACGGCCAAAGGAGGTACAAGGACGCACAATGAAAAAAAGACCAAGTTTTTCCTCTTTTCTGTTCCATCCACAACGACATGAGTTTGTGTTTTTTGTCCCGGTTCAGAGAAACATGCACAGCTACCGAGAGGCCTTCGAAGAAATGGAAGGAGGTCCCATCAGTCCCACACCCACAGTTGGTGGTGAGGTGTTTCCCCAAACCCCCGCCTTCCCTGTCTCACCACAAACCCCTTACTTCAACCTGTGTAAGTCCCCCCTCCGGCTGACAGAGGGCACTGTGGATCTCGGGCCGATATCAGAAAAAAACAAGTGTGTCGCCTGACTGAGAAAAGATGTTCTGTGAAATTGGAAAAATCAGTCTGCGGGACAGAAAATTTAGAGATCTATAGACCGGCAGGTTGGTTCAAATATGCAGAAGGCCTTTTTCTATAACATTCCTAAATGATGTGCCAGAGATAGATTCAGAAATACCAAACACACACTCAACTACATCAAAGTTATGTACCACTGAAGTTTCTTTTATTTTTCTCTCTCAGTTTTGATCCGTATGTAAATTCACTCTTCAAAGAAAACGGATTTCATTTCACTAGCACGCAACTTTATTGTTTTGTCCTTTACCTTCTGCAGAAATGCGTGACAGCCAAGCAGGCTCCGAGCCAGCGCACGTGTGCGCCATTTACAAAGTAGTGGGATTCATAAAAAACAGTAACTGGCCGACGCACAACCTTATAAATCCAAGGTCCATATTTCAGCCTCTGTTCACGCAGAGTTCTCCGTGATAAAATCCACACAAGAAAATAGTTTCTTACATCTGGCCCTCGGGCATTCCTGCTGCTTGCTCATTGCTAAAAAAGTACCGCCTAAAAAATGTATGTTGAGATATTTAGTCCTCCGGAGGACAAGTCGTTGTCCCGGTGACCTTGTCCGGTCCCTGCGCCTACGCCCGAGGAGCAGGACAGACTCTCCTACAAATGATGAACTTGTTACAAAATGTATGTTTGGGTAAAAACAAACCTGCTGCCGAGTGCGTCGCTAACTGATGTTAGCAGTTAGCTGGAACGAGTTTTGCAGTTTCTCGCAAAACATGTCCAAGGTGCATGGTTGTCAAGGCAATCACATAAAACCCCCCTCCCAGATTTGTTTCCTATGACACTGTTTTCTGACAAAGTGCACACACACACACGGGGCCCATGAAAGGTGGGGCATCAAGGTTTCAAGTACAAAGAATTGATTGGGATTCTTTGGTAAGTGGATGATGCTGCATGGTTGCTTCCAGGAGTTCCACTGCCCCTCCACGTCAGCCATACCCCCCCCCCCCATCTCATCCCGTCCCTCTATTTACACCCGTACTTGAGTGACCCTTTGGCCATCACTTACCACGGTCCTGCACTGCTTTGGCATGAGGGCAACAGGAGAGCAGCACTTTTATGCATCAAAGCGAAAGGACAGATGAGGACGAGTGTGAAAGACTCGAGCTCTCAGAAGCTCGTGTAAAGTAGCTTTAGCATCGCACACTAATGGGCTATTGTCCTAAATCTTGCCCTCTCAGCGGCTGCTGCTCTCCGTGTTGTCGCTTTCTTCCATTTTTGGATTCCTGTTGCCGCTTAGTCACACTGCAACCAGCACTTACTCAGCCAGCCACGTCTTGTGCCTTGGTACTTGTGCTCGAAATATGCCTTGGTTAGCCTGAGTTGTTTGTTTTATTTTGTTGGATTTTTTTTTACTTGCGTTTTGTGTTTTTTTCATGATAATTCAAGCTGGTCGGGGGAAAAGAAAAAATATATTATAATCCCAATGTGACACCACAAAGTGTCTTTTCAAACATTTTTTGCACATTCCCAGTTTGGGTAACGTAGCATCTGATGCTTCAAGGTTCCACCAGTGTTTCCCCCCAGTTTTTGACAAAACAGAGGTGGAGTCACAGACTCATGGGTCTGGTCAGACCTGCCTCTGCTTTGACACTGACAAGTGCCTCGTTCTGCCACGGGCAGAACGAGGCACTTGTCAGGTGGTGGCACCACCTCCGACTGAGGTGGTGCCACTGACTGAGGTTTACTTGGTTGTGATTGGTCACGTGCATGTTTGGCTCCTCCTATCAGAGCATGAGGCATGAACACACACCATTTTCAGAATGTCTCCTTGCTGTGTGATGTCCACTGTGAATACATCCTGAAAGCTTTCTACCTGTTTGTAGTTGAATGCTCAGAAATAAAGAAGCAGAAATGCAACAGGAAAATCAATATAAGAACAGTTATTCTATGTTTAAAGCAGCAGGTAGCAGCTGTCACGATATCTGTGGACATGCTGCGATGCATGATGGTAACTGTCCCATGTCTCTTCAGGTCGGTCCCCCCCTGGTCTCGCCAAGACCCCGCTGTCAGCACTTGGTTTAAAGCCCCACAACCCAGCAGAAATCCTCCTCAATCAGACAGGCTCAGGTAGGTCGGCGCTCTTTTATCCAGCATCACACGAAAGGGAAATCCCGAGGATACATGTCCTTTAACCTTTCAAAATAAAACACCTTGTGTGTGCAGCTACAGAAATATTTAACAGCCATTAATGATCTCTGACAAAGCCACTTCCCCCGTCCAGCCCAAGCTTAATAAATATGGCAACTGTGAATAGCCTGTCTGTCCAACGTCCTCGCTGCCCCTTTGTTCTTTCACAACATTTTTGCCTCTCTGAATCCTCTCCCAACGATGCTCCACAGATGATGAGAGCAGTGAGGGTGACGAAGGTAAGAGTGCTGCCGTGCAGTGCCACAGACCATCACTGACCATGTTCACATGGACTCGAGTATCACAGGTGCAATCAGCCGTCCATGGAGTCTTCTCCTCGTGGTCACACACACCCAATTGATTTTGTCTGTTTGAGGAGCTTTGTGCCACAGCTGGGAGACACTGGATGAATTCTACGTTGAATCCAGACACCACTGTCACGTGAATGAAATGGATTCTGACAGCTGATGACTACTTGTACAAAGGAGACTTCAGCAAAGTGTGGTAACGTTCACATCTTGAGACCAACCAAGCAATGAGACCCCCTCCCCTCCGACCTGTCCACTTTGTAGACATCTGTGACCTCTCACCTCACAGAGTCACCTGTGCCATTGCTTCCTCTGGTCTCGGGCCTGATACAACAGCTGGTCAAAGGATTCCGTCCATCATGAACGTGTGTCTTCACGGCATAAATCAAATCTGGTCCGAACTCAGGACATGTCGATTTTTTTTTCTGTTATGAGAGCTAAGGTGGACATGAGAAATTCTTCATCCTCAGTGGAACAGCCCATGAATGCTGCTTTTGTCAAGTTGGATGGCAATCGCGACATGCACAAAAGCCTCCCATTGCAAATAAAGGAAAAACTGAGGCAGTCGAGGCTCGGCTGGAGAAGCTTGTTGTCTACTGATACAAAGGTTGGCAGTTCAGTTTGCAGCTCCACTCGTTTGCGTGCCAACGGTTCACTTTGGGACGATGAGTCAAGAGATGCAGCAGGCGGCGTTTCTCTGATCCAGAAGGGTTTTAACTGGCTGTAACCATTGTTGTGAAGCACTTTGAGGTGGTTAAATGGTTCAAATTGTCTCCTATTTGCCATCAAGGATCAAAGAAAAGTCCTAGATGCTTTTGTGAGCACAACACACACATGCAAATAGATGGCAGCTTTCAGTAACCATGTAACTACGACTGGGATAAGCTGGGATGAGCCTGATAACCGAAATACTCGAGTCAATGTGAAAACACATGGATTCACACCCCCCCCCCCCAAGTTAAGTTTTCACCTCTCGCCACCCCATGTTTCGAGACATTGCTGAGTTGCCCTTTCACCACGCTACGCGTGGTGAAACCATTCCCATCTTTGCCTCTTGGTTGACAAAGTCAATGGAAGTTCAGTCATTTCTCTCTCACTCTGGGGAAGATGTGCTACTATGCAGTTTCTTGAATACCACATACTTCTTTTAACTTGAAGTAACGAGCTTGTGTCCAATCTTACAGCGCCAAGAAGTTATGTCGAGTCAGTGGCCAGATCGGCGGTGGCAGTTGGGGAGCCCCCCTCGTCACCGCGGAGCAGCAGCCCTCCGGAAGACGCAGTGAGCTGGCCGAGGAGTCCCAGTCCAACCGCCCAAGTACTGAACCCTCCTTTGTCCAGCAGCAGTCCCATCCAAAGCTCACAGAGGTGAGTTCAACACGGAGCTGCTTTCGCTTTGTGCACGAGGTCGGGCCTGCAATGAAAGTGACTGCAGAAGGAATCAGAAGACAGAAAACAGAAGACACAAGACAGAAAAGCTAGAATATTAGATATGTTAAGCTTTATCGTCCAATTCTCTTTCTAACTAGATTGTCATCTTTTCCAGTGATCACCTGTTAGCCAGCAGCAGCGTTAGCACCCCCTCCCAGCCCACTACTGACTTGGGGTTCCGCTCCCAGGCTACAGAGAGCGCCTACCCGACACCCACCCCATCGTACCAGGCCCCGAATACACCCACTTCCTCCTACCTGGATTCTAGCTCTCCCACCGCCTCCTACCTTGGCACGACAACGCCTACGCTGTCCTACCTTGGTCCCAGCACCTTCCATGGCAGCTTTGTGGCCTTGGATCCCAGCTTGGCCCGCCCAGAGCCCCCCCAGACCCATGTCAGCCACGTCAGCCCTCATGTACTGCACCAGACAAACATCCTGGGCTCCGCCCACGATCCAGCCCTCCAGCAGTACCCGAGCATTGCTCGGGGCATCTCTGTCATTGGGCAGCAAACCGCCCCCACTAACGGCTATGAGGTGGGAATTCCGGGCGTTGCTGGGAGCCCCCTCCTCGGCCGTCGGCCGTCTCAGGGAGCCCAGAGCAGCCCGGTCCTCAACAGACAGGCCTCTTTGGGACAAGGGCTCCAGCAGAGCCCAGTCCTCAGCAGGCAGCCGTCCCTGGGCCAGCCCCTCCAGGGCAGCCCCGTGCTCAGCCGGCAGCCCTCCGTCACGCACGCTCAGGGCAGCCCGGTGCTCGGCCGCCACCCGTCTGTCCCCCAGATGTCTCAGAGGAGCCCCAGCCTGGACCGTCACCCCATGCACAGTGGCTACACCACGCCAGATGAGCGGCACGGCAACCTGTCCCGGCAGAGCAGCTCCTCAGGCTACCAGGGACCGCCCACCCCGTCCTTCCCTATTTCGCCCGCAAACTACTCAGATGGGGGGACGCTGGCTGCCGGGTTCAGGCAGGGCAGCCCCGCCCCCAGCTTCCAGCCCCAGCTGCCGGAGAAGAGGCGCATGTCAAGCGGCGATCGGCCAAACGGCGCGCTGTCCTATAGCACACTGAATGGCAAGATCATGTCCCCGATGAGTGGGAACAGCACTCCCAGCTACTTCCACACGCTGTCCGACTTCTCAAGATTCAACATGCCAGGTGAGGACTCCAACGTAATTACAATATTCACACAGATTTTAAAGCATGATGGTGACGAAGATGGAAAGAATGCTTCGAGGTGCAATTTAACTCCACGTGACTTGATAGACATTGAAGACATCGAAGCATCAGATTTTGAGATTCCTGTATTTTGGTGACGTGTTGTGTGCCACAGATGGAGGCCATGACGGAAGGCTGAACGTCAAGTTCGTCCAAGACACGTCCAAGTTCTGGTACAAACCAGATATCTCCAGAGAGCAAGGTGAGCCGCTCCCCCTCCTTCCCCCTGCTTTATATGAGTACATGACTTTGTATATATCTTAATATTCCTGAGACTTCTCAATAAATTTGTTGAAAGCTTTGGTTACTTAATCTCCACAGTGACCAGGGTCCAGTGGTCCATTTATCTGTGATGCCATATTCGGTCAATTGGGATCAATTGATAGAGCGGTTTGCCAGAAACCCATTCCCAGCTTTGCCTACACTGGCTGTGTCCTGTTGGAGCAACTTTATTGCTGTTGCGCCAGCAGGTTTGTAATATTGTTCTGGGAAACCCACTGATCATGTTACAGAGGACTGGCTTAAACGACCGACAGGGAAACATTACTGGAGGTTTCCTTTGAAGCCTTTGAATCAAGTGCGCAGAGGGGGGGGCTTCCTTAAAGTGAAGTCATGACGGCGTTGAGTTCCCTCTGTCCTCTTTGGGACCCTGTGACATCACTGCGTCTGATAAATGGTGGCAGCAAAACACACAACACTCAATGCGCATGTAAACCTCCATGCGCAACATTCCTGCATGTTGTGTGTTTTTGTTGTGAGGTCACTGGATGTTGCACTACTCTATGTGCTCACAACCGGTACTGGATTGTATCATGTTAAACACAAGCACATGCTCAACTGCAATGACATCACACACACACATACACACACACACACACACACACACACACACACACACACACACACACACACACACACACACACA
>JASSRZ010000023.1:3678123-3692928 GCA_032164315.1 Malacoctenus gilli
GTCTTCTACATGCTTTGCAAGTGGGAAAACCTGAAAAATCAACAGTGTATCAAATACTTGTTCTCCCCACTGTATGTTTTTGGACACTAGGTGGAAACTGGAGCACCTGGTGGAAACTCAGAACATGCAACAACTTTGAGCAAAAATAAGCAAGATGTGAGGTGAGAAGGGTAAAAGATGATGAAATGTTAGTGTTGTCCCTCTCTGAAAAATAAAATGATTATTTTTCCAATGAAATCATGGCAATAAGCACTGCCAAATAATCCTCCATGTTTTCTTCCACTTTTATACTGCTCGTTTTCCCAGCCTTGGTTTTCCTGCTTTAACCTTTTGAGAGCTTTCACAGCAATTCTATTTAGTGTGAACTCAAGCTTTTTATAAAACTGGTAAAATGTGTAAATGTCCACGCCTATGAATTCCCCAGAAATGTTTGATTGGGAATAAAATGTGAATTTATGAGTCAGTCAAATCAACACATCCCCCTCTGGCTTTCATTCCTACAAACTGTCACAACTTTTCTAAGAGTCGCAGCTGTGAAAAAGTTAGTACAGTACATACATTAGTTCATATACTCGATTAACTAGTTTTGCTTTTTTATAGATAACCAACAATGCTTACCTGGGTGGAATTACTAGAGTAAGACTAGCTTTTCCTCGTACCGTTGCTTCTGTCATGATTTCCATCACCACTAGGGACACCAATGATAGTAGCGGAAGAGTCCAGCTGCAATTGGAGCTATAACAGATTGAATGCAAACCGCATCGGGCTCATCATCAGACTTCAATCACACAATCGCACAGTCATTTGAACTCCTGAACTCTGCTTCTATTTTCTTGACTCGCCAGGTCCTGTGGTTTGGAAACTCTGTAGAAACACATGCACGCACGCACGCACGCACGCACGCAAGCACACAAGAACACATTCCTTCAGTCCACCCAGACCCACCCTGTAAATTTGGAAACTTTGGGGAAGAATAAAGTTCAGTGGGTTTGAAACATTGTTGGCTGTGCAGGCCCCTCCCCCTGCCGGGACAGTGGGATCCAACAAGACAAGGCAAGCTTCTATTTGTACAAGAACTTCACTGGTGCATGCACACATTCATAATACGTGGGTGTGCATGCATGGGTGACTCCAAACCGTGCTGAAAGACCTGCAGGGAATAAATACAAATGTATGCGTGTGCATGAACAGAGGTGATGAGAGACAAACCTGTGCATGTTACGCGTTACTTTTATCAAAGTCAGACTGGGTTAATATCACCGCCTGTGCAGCGTGCTAAATTTAGGATTATGAAATCCTAGTTTATTGAAGTAGCAACTGTCAAACTTTAAAGCTACTTCTGACAGTATTTCAATGTTTTGGCCCGATAAATAAGTCACTGTAACTAATAGTATAGGAGTAACTAGTATCCAGCACATTACTGCCAAACGCAGTCATATCACAATTGTGCAAAAAATGCTACTTCAGAACACAAGATGAAGCTGAGCCCCACCCCCACCTTCACACCTTTACAAGCCAGAACAAGATGAAAAGGGAATCTGCGGTGAATTATTGGCAGGCAAACTAAACACATCATCAGAGGCTCGCAGTTAAAAGAGGACAAAACACACACACACACACGCGCGCGCGCACACACACACACGCATGCACACACACGCACACATGCCCGGATAGATGACCGCAGGCAGTGGTTGAGCAGCGTCTGTTGGAAGTGCCTCCCGCCCGTACCGGCTCTGACCTGGGATGTCTGGATGAATAGCTGGCGGAGGCGCTGTCATTACTCAGCCATCAGCTATGCACAACGCGACCTGCCTCAGGTGCCGCTTCCTCCTCTCCCTCCATCACTCAGCTCCATCGGGCAGGCGGGTCACTCCGCGCTGAGGCTCCCTGTGTACATTTACAGGGGGTGGGGTGGGGTCTGCACAGGAATGCAGTAGGCATGTTGTGAAGGAATACTTCAAGCCAAACAGCCAGCGCCGTCGGAGGAGTCAAGGGAAGCTGACTTTAGTGCTGTTATGTTGTGAGGCTTTATCTAAGAGGAACTTTCCAGTTGCTGTTGTCTTTTCTCTCTCTCACCCCCCCTGTGAGCTGTGATCTCCCCCACAATGGCGGGGGGGCAGAGGGACCAACCAGGGTTCTGGGTTAAGTTTTGGGGAAAGCTTATTTTTTCCCTAAAGGAATCAAACATCTTTTTTCTCCTTAACTCACGTTCTCCAAGTCATAAATTTCCCACAGTACATTCCTCTCCAGGCCGGAGGAGACCCCCACTCACCAGACACAAGGATGGTGGGAGGGGGGGAAGGGGGTTGGTTTCCCCATCTGCAAAAGCAACTGGAATATGTGGGCCATGCTTCTTTTCTCTTCCAGCCCTCGGCAGTGGAAAGAAAAGCTCACATCCTAATAAAAAAGTGTGACATCATCACCGTGCCGTTTCCTTTTTTTTATAACCAGTGATTATCGCTGTTTTTGGATTGAAGAATTCTTATAGGAGATAAAAAAAAAAAACTTCTTTAGTCTGATGAAGAATCCTGCAAAAAAAATGCAATCATCAGTGGATTGTTGGATGGTTGTGAAAACTGTCACAGAGAATTCACTCTTTTTAAGGCGGTTTGAGGTGGGTTCGACCTCCTCCTCAGTGCACTGAAAGGGGAGATGCAGTTATTATCCAATGTTGGCCCAGGCCTGCACGTTTTCTGCCTCTGTATGCAGAATTGCTCCCCAGTTTGTGGTCGCGTTGGTTTTGGGTGAAGACGAGTCGCTGCTGTCTCGCCAGATCCTCCTCGGTGGGACAGATGGATGCTGTGAGCATGAAACTCCTCGTTTGAACGGAGGTGAACTGGGATGTTGGGTCAGGTTAGTTCTGGATGTCTATTGTTGCTCTTTGGAGGCAGGAGAGTGATAGATTTTTATTGTTTTGACTAAAAACTGCTCCAGAAATTAGCGGTAAAGCTCTCTGGAGGTTGGAAAGTCACCAGCAGGACTCATCTTCTCACATCAGGAGCTCCAGAATGCCTCGAGAACCAATTGAAGGCTGACTTCAAGCATAATTGAATAAACACTGTTATGAAACAGTTTAGGCTACATGAACATTTTGGTGAATCAGCAAAGTTTAGGCTCATTCAGGTAGTTATTGAAGCATTAGGACTCATGACAGGCGCGACTCCCCCCCCCCCCCAGCGACATAGCAGGGATATATGGGCAGGGATATCTGTTACTCAGTTACATCTAAGAAATGCTACCAATCCCCCCCCCCCCACCTATTGAGCTGCCAAAATAATGCAGTAAAGCCAAACAGAGGTGGAAAAACCCACTCTAAGTAACATACAATAGAAGCAGGAGCCTTCAAACCAACAACAACAAAAAAGCACCAGGCAGGTTATTAGTTTTGTACTCTAAAGTAAAAATCCTCTGATTTAGATTTTCTTTGTAATATACGAGAGTAATTTCACATCAGAGCGGGTCATGCCCTGGGATCCCCCTTGAAGGACTGTTGGAAGCTATTTTAATTTTGGTTCTGACAAAGTGCTTTTTTTTAATGTTTGGAATTCAAAAGGAACCAAAAAATATATCCTCTGTGTATCTTATGAAAAGAAGCCATTTGTTGGTCCTCTGTATCTTCGAGTTGATTCGTGGTTTGAGGTCTTCTAGCTTCCTAGAACATCCATCTGGGACAGAATGGAGAGGTTGGCTGAGTAATCGTACTGTACGATATGACTGGTTTGAGAAAGTCCTGTGTTCCCCTCAGGAGGAGCTTAAGAAGCAGCCCGGAAAAAAGCTGTGCTTCAACCCCTCCATCCAGCTCGCATGTGTGACGTGGACTCACCAAACGAGTGCACAAATAAAACCCCAGGAATGAGCGTTGACCCGATGCTGCATTTCAAACCTCAAGCAGAAATGATGGGATTGAATTAATTCACAGATGCGGGCCAAGGAATCTGCTGAAAAAGCAGCACCAGGTTCGCCCGCTCACCGAAGCTCTCCTCTAATCCCCCCCCCCCCTTAACCCAAAAATCAGTTTCAGCTCTTATCTGCTTCCAAGGCACTCTGACGACATGGACAAAGAGAGCCCGAGTGCCTCTCAAGCCTCAAGTCGGTCGATCTGAAGAAGCGCTGTGTTGCGAGGTGACGACGTGGGCTTTTGCCTGATCCGACGCCACTTTCACATCCATCATGTTTGAGGGCCTTCCCGCATCTTCTGATGCTCCGATGCCCCCCCTGGGGGGACACTGAGTGTTGGGATCAAACCGCAAAACTATGAGGTCGAGTTTTTTTTCGATGTCTTTTCCAGTCGCCTCCGCAGCGAATGTGCAGAAAAAACAGCCTGCCAGTTTTCCTAAACAGTTTGACGGGCGCGCTGTGAGCCTGCGGGCCATGCAAAGTGCTCGAAGCCTCGTATAAAGCCTCAGCCTTCACCAGCAAACACGCAAGTTCAGTCCTGTTCCCAAACCAACTGAGAAGCTCAGTCTTTCTTAGTTGCTTTTAATTTCTTCTCAGCTCAAGTGGAAGTTCAGAAAAGCAAATGACAATTGCAAAGCTTGAACTGACCGTGATTTGTTTACTCTGTTGAAACCAAAAGTTTTAACCCACATGTGGGTGAGAAATCGCCTCTAACTGGCACCAACATGCATGTGAAATATCAAAAGGATCGGCTGAGATTTGCAATGTATAGAGCAGTGTTGCTGCAGCCATTGCAAGCATAGAAAAGTACCGCATCAAAAGTGGGACCTGAGACCTCCAGAGTCTAGATGCTGGTCTGGAGCAAAGTTGATAAAGGGGGAATAACGTCTGAAGTCTATTGGAGTGGTGCTGAGGTGGAGGTGGGTGGAGAAAGAAAGGCATGATTAGATTTTAACAGAATGTAGCAGAGCTGTTTTGAGGGTATCTGCAGGGTGAAGGCACTTCTTTGCCTGTTGAAACTCAAGCTGCTGCCAATGGGAGTTGGTATCTTAGATGGTAGTTCCATCAGCAATGGTGGATGTGATGGCTTGGCTTCAGGGCAGTGAAAGTGAAATCAGTTTCATTACAGTCTGTCAGAGAAAATGATGTAACAGTGACTTATTAACTGAGATAAAAGCCTTCCTGCTGGATGCTCGGTCCCTCCTCGCTGCTCTCCTGGGTGCCGGGTGAGCTTTATTCAAGACGCGGATCGTTCTTCCGAGCTCCTTGCGTCTTGTCTGTCTTTTGGGCTGTAAAATCATCTGACTCGCCATGATGTCATGGCAACTCGATCCTCAGACTCAAAACCACCATTTGAGGGGAAAAAAAACAGCCAGGCTTTCTGAGCGCCGGTCACCAGAGCGTGTAAGATGAGCTTGGACGTGGGATGGAGTCATCGTAGCTGAAGCCAGCGTCAAGTAATCCTGACGGGGATCGGCTACTTTTGCTCGACGAAATGCTTCAGCGTGCTAAATCGTACGTCCCTGTTCGACCATCTTTCCCCACCCCTTTTGTGTGCCTCTTCCACTCCTCCTCTGGAAAGTAAACAAATGTCTGAGTCCAGCACTCAGAGGCAGGACTTCCATCCCCCCTTGGAGATATCTGGCCAATGACTCATGCTCCGCGGCCTCCCATTCCTCCTCACATTTTCCACAAGGTGCAAATCATTTCCCCACAACCATGTAAAACCAAATGTACATGTGGCGAGACATTCGGCCACACTGAAAAAACCTCCCCGTCGCTCGTTTGCGCCGACTGTTCCAGCACATTAGTGGGGGGGAAGGCGTCCCAGTAGAGTTAAAGTAATGCTTTCTCTGCTGACAGCAAATCTCATGTATCTTTTTGAATGAGTTGCAACTGAATTACAAAAAAGGATCCTTGACGGGATAATCAAAGCTTTTTTGTGTTGTTCTCGCCACTGGAGTTAATTTACTCCCCCCCATAAATAATATCCTTTGCCCCACACTTCTTTTTTTAACTCCTCCCAAATTTGCGAAGGAAATCCCTTCCCGGGTGGGGGTGGTATCTGACACCGGCTGATTGACTGTGTTGTGTGTTATGACTTTTTGTATCCTCATTTGTCACTTCGCATTCCAGCATTGTTTGTGTTGAAGAGTCTTTGTTGCAGCTTGTCCAGAAAAGCTCCTAATAGAGGGAATTCATCTCCATCCAAAAGTCAGCGCCTCAGTCCCGAAGAGAAATGAGGAAGGGAAGAATAAGTCTCACTCAAAATGGGCTGCTTCTTTTTACAGTGAGGCTCCAGAAAAGAATCATAATGTATTTGATATCGTGACACAAAATCCAGCATCAAAGGTCTCTGTTTAACATAGAGTGTGTCACTCGTTAGCCACGTGGGCTGTCCCTCCTGAAACCTTCATCAGCTTTCCTTTCACAACCTTCCAGCGACCTTGTTTCCAGCCACGGCCGGCGGATTTTGTCCAGTGGAAGGAGCCCAGATAAACATGTTGTTCAAGACCTGCCCGGCGCTGCAGGGGAGTCAGATGCAGATAGGCCCTATACTCCGTCCGGAGGGCTTGACGGATGGCTGGAAAACTTTTGGGAGCTCTCTTCTGACCTAAGACTTGATTTACTCAGTGCTCAGACATTATGTCGAGCAAGCTCAAGTGGGACCAGGTTTTGTGCTGCGAACTGAGAAGCAAAGAAAGCTGATGTGTGCCAAACGATACCGATTGAGAGCAGAGCAGAGCTGAATGTACAGTATGTGAGAGGATTAGTGTTCTAACCTGGGTAGGAACAATATAAAGTCACAAAAATAGTATGCAGACGATTTAAACGGACCAACCGGATGCAAATGAGTGTGTCGTAACACCAGCCACAGTACAAAGTTGTATTTTTATAAAGCAAGTAAACAATTCTTGCAGTTCTTGAATTCTCACCTTGAATTCTCAACCGAGGAAGCGGTTTATTTCTCTTTTGGGGATGATGGCAGGGGACCCCCGGACTTCCTGCACCATACAGCTCTCATATGTAGGCAATGCGAAGGGCTGGGGGTGTGTGATGGTGGTGGGGTTCGGTGATGGGGGAGGCCCGGTGTGGGGTTACAGGGTTTCCTGAACTCAGCCCTGATAGAAGCGCAGTTCATGCCTAAAACAACACGTCGCCGCAGCTTGGAAGAGTCTCGGATTACCACGATCAAAGTGGCTAATTGAGTGCGAACACGGCTTAATCGTCGGCAAAAGGCCAGGCGACAGGAACCGCCAACTGAAAAGTCGTTACTACGAATGTCACACCTCACACGGACACTGTTGTACCGGCGTTTAGTGGGGGCAAGAGAGGAACAATCACATCCGTCTTCTTGTTGCTCGTATTTTCTTTTTGTTGAGAAAATCAGCGGTCTGTTGTTATTGTTCCTCCTATGTTGGCCTCCAGTGTCTCGAGGGTTGGGGAGGCAGAGGAAGAGGTTGTGGGGGGTGAAGGAGTTAGGGTTAGATGACTTAAGCAGATGAGCCAGGACCGTGAAGGAGCATGTTAGGAAAGAGGGGGGGAAGGCCATCGCTGCCTTGGCAGTCAGAGTGCGGAGGAAGGATTGTTGAGGTACAAGTAGGAGATAGCGCAGAGGGAGGAGACTTTTCCCCCCTTTGCTGTAGGAAGTCAGCTCCCAGCTTACATCGTCCTGGAGAGCTCAGCCTGTTTTACATTTCCAAAGCTCGGGCTTTTGTGTCGGCGCACACCAGGAGTCAATCGGAACAAGTTTCACAGTACAACTGTGGAGGTGAAAACACAAACACAAGTCTTGCGTGTTGCGTATCCACCGTGAAATCTTTCTCCTCCTCTCCAATCTTCAAACAGGTAATTCATGCGTACACTCTATCTTGCCCAAACTCTTCCAGTTCTGTTTACTCTGGCATCGGCTGTGAAAGGCCTCGTGTTTACAACACGGCAGCCGGTCTTTTATCAAAGGTTCGACAGACTTCATTCCAGTTCTGCTCAGAGTTGAATTTTTGCGAATCGCATACAATATCTTGTTGAGAACGGCTCCGCCCCCGGCCCAGCTTCAGACATCCTAACCCCTCCTGTAGAACGGTAAGGTCAGAGCCTCTCAGAAGAATCCCCCTTGAACTTTCCAAACACTGGGAACTTGGTGCAGTTTGCACGGATATTGAGTTCATCGGGGATAACTGGGAGGCAGTTCTGATTGTTTCCGAAGACAAAGCTACAGCAGAAATGTGTTGCTCAAACAAGCTACTGATGTCTTGTTCAAAACAGCTCACACAGAAGGTATAAAACACCCCACAATTCAAGTAAGAAGTAACACAAATGTTTATGGTGGGTTGGAAACAATGTACCATTCACACGTCCAAGCAAACATCTGAATGAGTAATGGCAGTGTAAGCAGGAAAAAGGCAGTTTCTTGTGTATTTCTCAATGTAGACATTTATTACAGTCATATGCTTTTGTCACATATATATCAGATATAAATCTCTCTTTTTTCCATGATTAATCATTAACAGTTTGTGAAAACCAACATTAACGTCATCAAATCTTTTCAGTTAGCCAGTAAATTAGCCGGTAAGTTAGCCAGACAATCAAAAATGTAAATATATCAACATTCAGTGTGTGGCACAAAATATAGTTTGAGGACCGAATCCAAGCGCTTTGGTGGGTCAGAGCCATTCTAGGGCAAATGGTGATGACTCAGCACCAGTAGGAAAGGCTGTTTTGACTGGGAGTGCACAGCATGGGTCATAACATGAGCTTATGAGCAGCTCTCGTCATATCCAATTGGCCAAACAGCCGTGATCCCAATGCAGTCCAGTCAGTCAAGTTTCTTTGTTGAAGCCCTTTGGGTCTATGTGATTTTCATGATGAACACCAAACAATAAAGTCTAAAAGTAATGTAAAGGCAAGCAGAATGGGGCAGCTGTGGCGGATATCTTTAATGTCTTTAATGTCGGTGTGATTGTTTGAGTGCATTATATGGATCTCCACAAACACACACACACACACACACGCGCGCACACACACACACACACACACACACGTGTGCTCACGCACGCACACACACACACACACACACACACGCACACAGACGCGTTGTGGAAGTTTGTTTCTTCCAACAGGCTCCATGTGCCTCCCATCTGCCACCACCTTCTTCCTGTCCACTTCCACACTGCAGTTTACATGTATTGGGAGTGAGAAAGATTTTATCTCCAGGATTAAAGCGTGATCCCTAAAAAATCCCAAACAGAAACAGTGTTGGTTCTGGGTTTTCGCTCAGTTCTCCTCGACGAGGAGCTGTGAGCTGGCCGGTTCTGCGTCGAGCTCAGGCTCGCAGGGTTAGTTTGTTGTGATATTTTGTCAGTTGTAACCTTGGAGACTTAGATGCCGCTAATTATTTCCATTCCCCAGTTCAGTCTCGAGCTGAGCCTATTGAGAGACGACCCCCTCTCTTCCCCCTCCCTTTCCTTTTTGTGTCTGTCAATACCATTAGGAGTCTGAGAGCAGAGCACAGAATGTACTGCTGGTTCCTCGCTTGTGCAGAGGCAGAGGCACGTTCAGAAACGGTCCAAGCACGGTGCACATCTCAGGACTGCTCGACATGCTGTTTCAGAGTCTGGCCTGGTTTTGCTACAGCTTTCAAAAAACATGTTCGGGCAGTTTGAGTGTCTGTTTCAGATGACTGCAGCTGAAACTTTCTAGAACTGCACTCATCAACAACAGCCAGTTTCCAATCTCAAACGAAGGGGAATGTGTAAATTATGCAGCGACGCCACTTAAGAAGAAGCAGCGCTTGGAAGCCGTCAGACGTTGTCAAACTCCAGATACAGTCCTCCTCATTACAATAGCTGCACAGGGAGGAGTTTACTGCTCGATGATGCCAGCTGTACCGGAGGGGAGGAAAGGGGAAGGTTTGGGTTCCCGTGCTGACCATGATTGGCCCTGACTGATTTCTTCCCCCTAACTATATGACCCACCCAACAAAGAAATCACAAGCAGCCAATCAGAGACCAGGTTTGATTTTTCTGAAAGTGGTAGGGACTTGAAAGGCAAAAGCCAGTGGTTGTCATTCTCTTCCTACCGTTGATTTGTCGAAGTGAAGTGTCCGGATCAAAGCTTCTGTAAACTCAGACTTAAACCAGAGAATAGCAAATCAGACATCTTTTGAAGGAAAATAATGAAGAAATGTGCAACAATTCATTAAACTAAGTCCAACCTAACAGAGAGCTGAGAAACTCCCTCTTCTGAACTGTTTTTTCTGAAGTATATCTTCTTTGCTACATTTTCCAGGACTGAGCTCCCCAGCTAAATCCACCCATTCATCTTCTTCACTACTTTCGTCCAAACTGGATTTCTGGAAGCTACAACTTTCTCACTTGAACCTGTCGGATGGGCGGAAGACAAGCTGAAGACACTGATGACCAACAAGGAAACTAACAAACATCCCACTTATTGAAAGAAGTCCAAACACATCACATCTGATTCGGTAACTTTCACAATAGACCACGAGAATGTATTTGCAACTTCACCAGTCATGCAGGTGATGCTGTTCAAATACATGCAGCAGCTAAAGGAAACCTTTCTTTCAGCCTCCATCACTGTGGTGTAAAAGAAAAAAGCCTTACAGCCGGTCCAATTCTTCTATTACGGCCAAGAAAAGGTCACAATCCTCCTTATTTATGAGAGAGGAAGTGATGGGAGATAATTACCTCCAAATCCCTGAAATATGAATCAAAACAGTCCCTCCATGCTTTTGATGTCCTGGCAGCAGTGGCGACAGGGTAATGCCGGGGACTGACAGCCATTCTGCCCTCGGTTGCCTTTTTGGCAGGAGAAACCAGGTGCCGTGGAGTGATCGGCTTCCTGTGGTGAACATAACGGGATCACCCAGGGAGAAGAACACTGCCACTCATTGCTTGTGTCGTCGACGACTTCCGTCCTTCAGAGCCGAATTTTTATGCCTGAGTCATACTCATACCGACACAAGGTTGTTGTTTTTTTTTTAAACCTGCAATCCGAGCAAAAGACGTTCTTTTGAAACTCCACAGATAATGGAAGCACTGTGATTTTATCAGTAAGAAGGCTGCAGCCAAAGCAGCAGAGAAGATGAATGGACAGATTAATCGGAGTAGTTTTGC
This sequence comes from Malacoctenus gilli, assembly GCA_032164315.1. Taxonomy (NCBI): domain Eukaryota; kingdom Metazoa; phylum Chordata; class Actinopteri; order Blenniiformes; family Labrisomidae; genus Malacoctenus; species Malacoctenus gilli. Next base: position 3,689,157 of record JASSRZ010000023.1, read on the forward strand.
CAACAAGTAGAGATCTTCCCAAAACCTCTTCCGAGAACACGCTTATGACTCAGCAAGGCAATCAAAGCCTACACAAACGAATTCATGCAACAACTCTGCTGTCGTGTGCAGTAAGGTGACAGATTTTTTCCCAATAAAGTTGGGTGTTTTTGATCTCTTGGACCACCTAGCTCTTCACTCATCAATCATTTGCCCCCAATTCATCCACTCTTGGGTTTGTCTTCACTGACATTGGCCTGAAGGCAGCGAACACCCTTGACAGGTCACCAGTTCATCCCACGTGAACAGACAATTTAGAGTTGACACATAATATTTGCAAGGGAGTTTTTTGGTTTTTTTTCGGTGGATGTGGAAGGAAGCTGAAAAATCCCCTGAAGGGACAGAAAGAACACACAAAACATTATTAGACTCGAGGCTGATCACAGAACATACTGGCAAAAGTTGATATCAATTCACAAGCTGGTAGCTTTTAGTTCAAACTATCCAAACATTTTATTATTGATTTCTTTCTTTCTTTACCAGTGTTGTTTTTCCTCTCTGGCAGTGCTCGGTTGTTATCCCACTTTAAAACACCATCATTAGCTGGCCACTCTGAGCCGTTCCTATGCAGGTGGAGACCGGCGCCGCGCTTGTGTTTGGTAATCCAATGCACCACCGGCGTGGATCAGTGAGACAGAATAAAGTGATGCTGAAGAACCACCGGCGCTGTTTGTTTGATGTGTGTTGAGCGGCTCTGCCACATTTGTTATGCAAGCTGTGAATCAACTCAACTCAATTCTGGATAAAAAAGAACTTCACACAAATAGTTCTCAACTGACATCCTTCAGTCCAGCTATTTAAAGAAAAAGGGTCAGTTTGCTTCTCGCTCAGTTTAATTTACTTTCCTCAAAATAAGCGAATGAGAACGAGTCAGACGGCTGTGCAAACAATCAGCAAGTTGCTTTACCCCCCCCCCCCCCCTTGAAGCAACTTGACATCACAGAAAGTTAATAAAACACTCCTAACTAATTCTGTAAGTGTCAAGCTTGCTGTGTTTTCGAAACACAGTGTCAGTTACTCAAAACGAGGGTCATTGAGAAGAGAAAAAAAACCCAAATGAGGCTCACTGAGAGCCAATGGGCTCAGGGGGGCGGTTTGGGGGCTTTGGCTGACATGCCCAAGAGGGCAGGGCCAACCAGTGAGCAGCTGTCATTCTCATTAGCTCTGCTCCCCTCCTCTCTCTCCAGCAGTGCAGCAGCTCTCACACCCTATCTTGACTGAGGCCTGATCACCTGATGCTTTCAGCGCCTGGAGAACGCGGCCCACAGCTGTTTCCTGCCACTCGGCAGAGGTTTGCGTGCGCATGGCAAGAGCCAAATCTGAAACATGCGTGTTTGGACTTGGACGAGTTCGAGCTGATTGACTCTAGATGAAGTAGAAAGTGATTCTAAGAGGAAAAAAGACAGTCTTTTCCCTCAATACCTTCAGATTGGGAACTGGCTGGTGTGGAGGTTAAAGATGCAAACACAGTGGGAACCAAAGTGAGGAAAGCTGCAAGCCAGTGTTGTTTTCCCACACTGTCGCTGCCACCTCTGTCGGCCCTCGAGCAAGCCTCCTGAACCCCCAACCGATCAGCACTGCAGCATCACACTTCTCCCAGTGCGCCTGGTTAAAGTGAACCATTAAGGCATGAGACGACATCTCCTCAGCTGGACCGCCGAAGTACCCTCACTGTAGATGGGACGAGCCAGTAACTCGGGCTCGAGTAAGATGTAGCCCATTACTCTGCGCGGTTGCGGCGTCTCGTGTGCTTGTAGTTTGGAGCTGACATTGGTGCGACATAGAAAAGCGCCATGACTTATGATGACATCCAGAATATATTGTTCAAATGAATCATGGTAAACTGCTCTGTGGAGAATCCCTCTACAGCTCATTTCTCTCTCTCCCTCTCTCTCTCTCTCTCTCTCTCTCTCTCTCTCTCTCTCTCTCTCTCTCTCTCTCTCTCTCTCTCTCTCTCTCTCGCATGTGTAGTTTCTAAAAGGATGAATAAATGGCTTCCTTGCATGCTGCTTTGGTGACTTGCATGCCATTCTGGAGGGAGGGGGGCTTTCGAACAGCCCAGTTCTGACAAATTTTGGGGGGGACACTTTGATCTGGTGCCACGTTGGAGCTGCGCTTGGCGAGAGGAGCTGTTGGATTGACAGGTTGCAGATATTGAAGATATTGGCACTGTGGACAGACTTCACGTCCCCACCACGCGTCAGAGAGGTGTTGACCCCAGACTTCTGTCTAAATTTACACCCTCAAACCCAATGATGACCGCCTACAGTCGTGACCACCCACAGTCACCACCCCACAGTCTCTTTATCTCCGTTTCTCCCCCCTTCAGGCTGGAGGGTGACGGAAAAGACACCGCCAATCCCACCGAAAGCAGCAGAACGGACCTGGATCCTCCTGACGAAGCTCCTCCATCTCACAAAACGACACTTATAAACTCTATTCTTACTTTAATAAGCCTGTAAAAGAGCGGAGGGATCCTCGGCTCGATGCGAGTCTCGCTCGGTGCCCCAAAGACGGCAATAAAACTGCGTTTTTTTAAGACCTTGCCTGGCAGCCACTTCTGAAGGGCCAGGCAGTCGCTAAAAAACAACAAAGAAACACACACACACAAACACACACACACACATCTGGAGAAGCAAAAGGCATTTAACCTTATCTGATCCTCAGCCTCTCACCAGTGAGTCAGTAAGACAATTAATTCTTTTTTGTGTGAGTTGCTTGGAAAGTCTGAGCGCCTGCGAACATGGGTGTAGCTCTCCCGCGGCCCCTGTGAGGAGGATGGTTATGGGAGAGGGCTGACAAAAGGGGGAGGAAAATGAGGCAGGCCAGCATTCTTCTCGTTTAAAGCTGTATCTACACAGGAGGGGGGGGAGGAAAAAAAAAAAAAGAGAAGAGAAGAGAAGAGAGAGAGGCGCTCACGCAGTCTGAGCTGGGTTTGCGTGCTGCTTACAAGGAGAGGCACTCTTGTATTCATGGTGGTGCAGTGATAACCTGAGCACCTTTTTCTCTCCCTCCTCTCTCTCTCTTCCTCTCTCCTTTCTTTTTTAACCCCCCCTCTTTTTTCTCGTCGCTTCGGACACCAGGCAGGCTCATGTCTGTCTTCTGAGACAAGATGTGTTTAAGGACTTGCCTTTTGCTGGTGCTCTCCGCAGCTCAAGTTTTGATTGTGACATGTCAAGACGGGAACAGCGGTGAGTGAAGCTCTGCTTGTTTTTTTTGGGGTTTTTTTAAACACCTAATCGCTGCTGGCCCAGAGGGCGGTTGACCTTGAGATGTCTCGGTGGCGATGGCGGGGGCCATTTGTTTGGACAGCGGAGGAGAAGTTGGGTGTGGAGTCCATCAGATTGTGTTTTTGGGGACAGTTAGTCTCCAAAAAGTTCCAGAGTGGTTTCTTGGAGGCAGCTTTGCTTTATGGAGGAAAAACTGAAAGATGATGTTTGTTGAACTTTTGTTTTTTTGGTGTGGAGGATAACTTTGACTTTAGTCATGCCGTTGTCTTGTTCCCATACACTTCCTCCTTTGGATTGAGACGAACCTTATTTGGGAAGTGAGGAGCATGTCTCTGCTTTACAAGTTGCAGCGCGGATGTCAGGAAATGGTCCCGCGGACATCTGTCAGCCAGTGATGTCACTTCAAGGCACCCAGAAAGTGCAGACGAGGGGCTGTGTGTGTGTGTGTGTGTGTGTGTGTGTGTGTGTGTGTGTGTGTGTGTGTGTGTGTGTGTGTGTGTGTG
>JASSRZ010000023.1:3696686-3717296 GCA_032164315.1 Malacoctenus gilli
GCCTTTTTGTGGCCCCCCCCCCCCCCCCCCCCCTCCTAGGGACTACGAGGCCCTCCAGGTTATGATGGAGAGCCCGGTGTACCAGGTCAGCCCGGTGAAGCGGGACCCCCGGGACATCCGACACACCCAGGCGTGAGTTGGGGCTGAAGCAGTCCAAACACATTCGGCGAACACAAACACATGCACTTACACAACATGCATTTGGCAGCATGCACAGACATAACTGCTGCAGGCCTCTTTTCTGTGTAGTTGCCATGTCAATGTAAAACAGCTCCTATTGTTTCTTGACCTGCAGTGTTTCACCCACAGGGTCTGGGAGCGCAAATGGCTCAGGGGTTTGATGGAAAAACAGGACCCCAGGGCATATTAAACAGTGCCAGGGTAAGAGGAAGACGAGCACTCTGAAAGCCCTCTGCTAAAAAGCAACAACAGGAAAGCTCTGTTTGTCTTGGTGATTACTGCAACTCGGTATTTGAAAATGATATGTTCTCTTCGCTTGTAAGTCTGTTAGCGTTTAGAAAGCAGCAGCATAAGTTAACTGAAAGCGAGAACCCATCTGTGCGACATAAAGCTTTAACGCTCACCTACAACACAGTACAACACCCAGGTCACCGACATGAAGCACTTTCAACTTCGACCCAGCGTACACTGCTCTTCAAAAAATCTTTGCTCCTGGTGTGTGACCTCAAAACATCTCTGGGAGAAACTCACGAGTAGGAAAAGTAGATTTTGTCAACCAGCGACAAACAGGCTGCAGACGGACTGTTCAGGGTTTAACTCGATGAGCTCATGTCTGCAGTCTCTGTACAGACGCTGTAATGGGCATTCGTCTTGAGGCCAATAGAAGCAACAGAAGTGAGCACTGGCTCGACTTTAGCCTTTTGTTTTGAAACCATAAAGAGGACTGGGTGGCGGCCTGCTACCTGGTGGAAACGTCTTCTTTTTAGGTCAACTTGCTCCCATGAAAAAGTGCATGAAAGAAAAAAAAACAACGATGCAGCCACAATACTCATCGTTTGGATATGTTGATTACTGCTGCATTGGTAGAAGTTCATATGGGATAACTTAGCATTAGATAACTTAGCAGATCAACATGAATATACTGGTACCAAGAACAAGCGGTCAAAATGAAGCTAATCAGTCATTTTGATTTGAAGACTTTTGTTGTTTTGCTGGATATTTACAGGTGTTAGTTAGCTACTGTTGTTGGATTTGTAGAATCATCATTAACATTTTGTGATTATCAAGAGAAATATTTTGTTTTTTATATAAAATGAGTATTTACACCATGTTGTAAAAGAAAATGACTCCGTCCTCTTCAGTCTGGCCAGACATCAGCCTCCCTTGACAGATTTAACTTCTCAGCCGAGGATGTAAAAATTAAACATTGACGCACACAATTGGTAAATAAATCTTTAATCCCAAAACATTTGGCAACATAGCACACTGACGAGAAAAAAACACAGCAATGTTGCAAGACCAACGATGTAGAATGTTTTTAACCAAAAACAAATCATAAGAGATGGAATCTGAAAGCACATTGACATCAGGAACAGATCTCTCCCCTTTGGTCTGCATGTAACTGGTGCACCTGGAGGCATCCGTGAAGTGTCCGACTCCGGAACTGAAACCACATGTTTAGTTCACAGCGGGATTCGAACCGAAGTCACACCAACTGAATTGTCACAAGCGGGACTCGAACTCGCGTCGGCACCGCCCTCTATCCAGCAGTGTCCGTTTCAAGCTCGGGCTGTTACTCTCCCTGGCTCCCGCCGCCTTCGTCGTCCTTGCCCTCGCCCTCCTCCGCTGTTTCAGCCTCTTCCTCCGGGGACAGCTTGTTGTTTGAGCGGCGCTGCTGGCCGCGCCACCGCCGGAGCATGCTGACCACCGCTGCCGGGGTGCAGCCCACCAGCTGGGCCGTCTCAGAGACGCTGATGCCCAGCTGCCGCGCCATCACCACCTGGCCTTTGTCGAAGTCGCTCAGCTCGTCGCACTTCTCCGTCTGGTCCGCTCCCGGCACGCTACATCCCTCCGCTGACATGCGACCTGTTTTTAGCCGAGGCGGCGAGTGTCACAGCCGCTTCAAGTCGTCAGTGTGTGCGCGCTTCGCGGACTCTCGGCCGGCGACGTTCGTGTTTTTCTTCCTCGGTTTTAGAAGAAAGTTTCATGCGACTACCGCCCCCTACTGGCCGGAGGATGTAGAGCAGGCTGGCGATAAGTACGGAGACGATTCGACAATGATACAATATGAAGGAAACATGTTTGGAAACTCAAAGTAAAGACAAACAATGTATTTTTATGGAACAATTTTGATTCTTTTGATAAAAAAAAATTGTTTTATGGTCACAGAACCGCCCCCCCCAACAACTCTTCAAACTAACGCATGTTAATTCTTCATTCTAAAGTGTTTCACTTTGACTGGTTCAAGTACACTCTACAAGACACAAATAAAGAAAACAAAGCAAAAAAAAAAATCCTAATGTTTTCTAAATTGAATGTGATAAACTGCAGCAATTTCCATATTTGGCTCCTCAGTGATTCCCGTTCTTTAATGTAGATGATATGTTAAGGAGCTCTGGGTACGATTAAAGTCCCCAGATCACAAAATAATTGAATGGTTCTGACCAGGAACTATTCTGCATTCCAGTTACCCTGAATTATTGGTTTAAGTCCCTCCCTGAGTATAACTGCGTTTGTAGCATTCCTGCTGATGATTATACCACTCGCCATTGTTCAGGCAGAGCATCAGGGTTGCTACAACAAGGAGGAAGAGATATTGTGTTAGCACAAGGAACACAGCTGAGTGTCCTCAGTCTGGAGTTTTTAGTGGGGAGTCACTTCGATGAGGCAGAAATGTCCTCGATATCATGAGAAGCTTATGACTGCAGGCCTGTGCCGTGTTTCAAATGTCCTTCACAGAGTTTTGGCCAGACAAGCTTTTCTGGCCCCTTCAATCCATTTAAAGGGTCACTTCACTCTATTTCGAGGCAGGGGGTGAAAAGGGGGCACGGAACGCCTGCTGTTAAACAAAAAAAGCTGTGCACAAAACCCACTCAGTCCTTTCAGTGTTCAGCAGAAAGTTAGACCACGATATTGATCTCCAACATCGATGGTCAGACAAATATAAATCGCCTGAGAAATTTTGTTTGTGTGTATTGAAAACTTTACATGTTTAGGTCTTCAAACTTTCCACCTTACTTTCAGGGAGAAGCTGGAACGCGAGGACCTCCTGGGCCCTCCGGCTCCCCTGTAACTATCTCCTTCATATCATTTCAAAGCTTTTGTTCATTCTAAAAGCTCCCTGTTCAGTAATGCAATGCTCTGTATTCATTCCAAAGGGTCAAGCTGGACCGCAAGGACCTCATGGAGACGTGGGTGACCCAGGACACATGGTAGGACACCGTCTGTCTGGGAGACGTTTCCCTTTTTGTGGTCACGCCTCATGGATATTTGGTCTGACTGTGGATCTGATTCACACTATCGTTGGCGGTTGTTGAATTTTATCTTAATTGTGCTCATCAGGGACCACCAGGACAGAGGGGACCCGAGGGTCCATCTGGAAAAGCGGGCGAAGATGTAAGTTCAAACATATTCGCACTATGAAAAGCAACTTATATTTTCTTCATTTTTACATTCATGACATGATTAACCGCTCTGATATAGTTTAATGTTGTTCTTTGCAACACAGAGATTTCCATCTATTCAGACTTCATACACTTCTCAGTTTAATGGAACCGATAGAACACATGTTCCAACTTTACCACCCGCGGACTACATTCAGAAAGTAGTTCCAAAGCACATTAACTAACACAAAAATGCTTGAAAAGGCATATGCCAATGTTTTGGCTCTAATGTAACGGCACAGTGTTTTTTATGGAGGCTCGAATGTGTCTGATGGGTTGCTGTCGTGTCCTCCCCACAGGGCGAAGCAGGCACTTCCGGAAATACTGGAGAAATGGGATTCCCAGGATCAGCTGTAAGGGTTTTCATACTGCTGGACTCTCTTGTATTCACTCACGAATTTGTTTTTATTATCGCATGTTTCTCAAAATACTCTCCCCCATGCCGCATATCGCAGGGCCCAAGAGGATTTCCTGGTACTCCTGGGCCTCCTGGCCTCAAAGGTCACAGAGTGAGTAGAGATCATGGGACTGACGGCGCTCCTCGACTCTCTCAGCACGTCGTGTTTTTAAATTCTCCTACAAAGGCAGAGGGCTTTTTTTTTTTTTTTGACGGTTTCACCCTTTATGTCACAGGGTCACGGCGGACCACCAGGACAGAAAGGTGAAACCGGAGCTGTTGGATCCAAGGTACCCACGACAAAAGCCGCTGATCTCACCACAACCTCACTTCTCAAGTAAAGGGACTGAATTCAATTTTACTACTTTTCAAGGGCGCCACAGGACCACGTGGTCAAATGGGAGCACCCGGACCGATGGTGAGTTGGAAGCGTGCTTCTGCCCACTTAATCTCGAAGCCCTTTACAGAATAGTGCTGCTTATACACTTACAAAAGCCCAAGAGGAGACTTGGACGCTCTGATTTGGCTCGCAGCTCTTATCTGGAATTAACTAAGGCTCCATCCGGCATGCTGTAAATAACACTCCTGCACGTCCTCGCTTGTGCATTAAAAAGTCAACAGCTGTAATTTATCACTGTCTGTGGATAACAGGGCCCTGCTGGGATGGTGGGGGAGCGAGGGCGCCCCGGACCCGGTGGCACAGCGGTAAGACTCGTGCAGCAGCACGGAGACGCACATCTGCTCGCACCATCACCGTCGGCTCACACCGAGCGGTGCGATGGGCACTTCAAAGTTGTAAACTCTGCTGGAAAAGAGAGTGATGGAGGATTTGTGTCGGCCAACAGGGGAAGCGTGGACAACCCGGTAACATCGGGAAACCTGGACCAATGGTCAGTCAGCACTTGTGTTTCACGTCTTTGAAAACCAACACAGTGGAAGAACTAATTGCAAAATAGATGACACGACTTTTACCCAAATAAATGCATTTTTTGGGGGGAAAAAAACCCCTTTATTTTCTCTTTTTTTTTTTACCTGTATTGATCAAATTCGTTAAAATATTATTCATAATAATATTTTTTTTCTTCTAATATTTTAATTTTTTAGGAAAAATCCTAAAAAATCCAGTTATCTATTTTTTGCCAGTAAACACTACTCACTTGTGTAAATGCACAATTCCAGATGTACGACATTGACATCATATGTTAGTAACATTTACCATCAACCGACAGGGACCCTTGGGTCTGAGCGGACCACCTGGATACCCAGGAACGCCCGGAATGAAGGCAAGTGCAATCAAGGACCAAAGCCTGAAACAGTGTCTGACCCCCCACCCCCCCACCCCTTCATAACACTGTAATTGATGACTGTCTTCTACAGGGACAACCTGGTCCCACTGGCGTCCGTGGTCCAGAAGGTCCACAGGGACAAAGAGGAGAGACCGGTCACCAGGGTAGAGTTGGACCTGTTGGCCAGAGGGTAATTTATCACTCCACTTGTGACTAAATGTAATGTAAAGGCACATTTTAAGGCTGTTTCTGGTGTTTTCACAGACTAAAGGTGTGACTTTTTTAACTCATCCATTTATCAGATGATCTAATTGAGGAACTTTTGCATTTAAAGGGACCCATGGGTACAGATGGAGGTCCAGGTGCCAAAGGACCAGTGGTACATTTATATTTCCCTAATTGAGGCAAACTCTTTGTTTCCAGATTGAATCTACAAAAAGAATCAAACATTGTCATCTCTTTACAGGGTAATCTTGGTCCACAAGGCCCAGGTGGCCACGCAGGACCACCTGGTCCCCCAGGACCTCAGGGAAGCACTGGTCAGCCTGGTATCAAAGGACAGCTGGTAAACTGACTAAAAGTTTTGATGTAATTGCTGGTTTTAAAGGCTGCAATCGTTCAAAAGTCTCAGGATATTTTTTGTTCTGTGTCAAAGGGAGATGTAGGTGTGGGCGGATTCAAAGGAGAAGCTGGACCTAAAGGAGAACCAGTGAGATCCAAACCTCAAACCAAACTCAGTTGTGTTTTCCTTTGGAAGACAGTAAAACCCAACTATTTTTCTGAACATTTCTTGGCTCGTGTGTTTACTTTGTAGGGCCCGCCAGGCTCCCAGGGAGTGATCGGTCCCCAGGGCGAGGAGGGAAAGCGAGGACAGCGCGGAGACCCTGGCTCCGTTGGGCCCGTTGGCCCCGTCGGTGAGAGAGTGAGTCAGCGCTCTGCCTCCTGCCAGAGCATTCATTCATCCATCGCGACGTTTCACTTTCTGGGAAGGGATCAGCTGGGCGATGTAGTCAGTCTTAAAAAAAGTAATCACTTTTTGGGGAGATAACATATTAGGGATGCCATGGATTGCCTTCCTGGGGTCAGTGTGTGAAATTGGAAAATGCTTCTATTTATGTGGAGAATATATTCATTCATGGACAGTGGTAAAGGATGGAGCGCCGTTATCTGGTACATTATTTTCAGCTGGTATTTTCTTGGTCTCATGTGGCTCCTTCTTGGAGGTTTGTCAGTGAAAGATTCACAGCAAATGGGTTTCTAAGGGTCTCTGCTGCACCCTTTTACTTTCACTGAAAGTACCTGCCACCGGTACTTTCGTGTTCCCAACAAGGTCACAGTTTCCATGTGATGTGAGTTGGCCTGATGATATGACATTGATAAACTGTCGACCATCGTTTGGCTGGCAAATGACATCAGCTGGAGGAGCACTTAAAAGAACACAACTACAAGAACCGAGACCCTTCGTGTTATTAAAACCCAGGAATAACAACCGTTTCTTTATTTCTGAGTCCAGTTGAGAAGAGGTGGTGCTCCAGTCATGTCCTGGAAAAGCAGCTAAGTTTATTTGTATGTTTACTTTTAGGGAGCTCCTGGAAACCGAGGTTTCCCTGGTGCTGACGGGCTGCCAGGACCGAAGGTAGACAAACTGTTTACTTGCTAAACATAATTTCGTGGTAAATATCACTATTACTCAAATTTACAGCCGGGCTCTCAAATGTTGACAATTTTTCTGACAGGGTGCTCAAGGAGATCGGGGAATTTCTGGACCACCAGGGCCAAAAGCCACCGTAGGAGACCCTGGACGTACAGGAGAGCCTGGTCTACCAGGGGCAAGGGTAATGCAAGAGCTGAGCTTTTTTTCTTTTGAGCTTCAACTCATTCACAACATAAAAATGCAGAAGTTCTGCTTCCTCTCTTTTAACCTCACCCTTTTTGACACTTCTCCTCAGGGTCTTACAGGCACCCCTGGAGTCCAGGGTGCAGAGGGCAAGCCAGGACCACTGGTAGGTCATAATGTTTGAACACAAGTGACTAGGCAAAACACTGTGTTTGAATCACTTATCATTGATAAAACACTGGTTTTGACCTGATTTGCTTTCTTTTAAGGGTGCACCAGGTGAAGATGGACGTCCAGGCCCTGCAGGGTCCATTGGAAACAGAGGACCCGCGGGAACCATGGGGGTACCAGGCCCTAAAGGCTTCAATGTGAGTCTTCAGAGCATCGTGGCTTCACATCATTCAGAACAATTCCTGTTGTCTTTCTAATCCAAATAATGTCTCAACTTTGAAGGGTGACCCTGGAAAAACAGGGGAACAGGGATCTGCTGGAGTGCCAGGTCAAAGAGTAAGTGTTATATCAATGTGAAGCTCTGTGGTATAGTTTGTTCTGCTTGCTGGACATGAAAGTCTCTCTTAGATATTAATTATGCAGTTCAAAGTCTTTCTACTGTTTAGATTTGTTCCCATCAAAAACACAATTTTATCAAACAACTCTTTAGTTTAACAGTATCTTAAACACTGAGGGAGGGATCAAAGTCCCACCAGATGTGTGATGATTTTTTTTTAAACTATCATCATGTCTTCAGGGTCCTCCTGGAAAAGATGGAGAAGTTGGCCCTGCTGGCCCCCCTGGTCCAGCTGTGAGTCTCTCAAGATTTCCTTTTTTTCCCATCTTCTGCTAAGTACTTTTTAATTGCTGCCATAAATGACTTTCAAATGCTTGTCCCCTCGCACAGGGTGTCGCAGGAGACCGAGGAGAGCAGGGACCTCCAGGTGTAAATGGATTCCAGGTGTGTAATTGTTTTCCTGGCAGATGGTAAACTGTGCGAAGGTTATGAAACATGAGAGACTGGCTTACAGTAATTGATGGAGTTGTAAAAGAAATTCGGTGACTGATCATTTCTGATCCTTTTCTTTGGTGTTTGTAGGGTTTGCCTGGCAACCAAGGCCCCCCTGGGGAGCCTGGAAAACCAGGTGACCAAGTAAGTGGAAGCATCATCATTAGATGCTCTTTTTCGTCTCTTTGACTGTGTTCAGTGTTGTTTGCGGTTGCATCAAATCAGTATGTCTTCTTTTTCAGGGTATTCCTGGAGAGCTTGGTGCTGTGGGTCAGATTGGACCAAGGGTAAATAAAATGGTTTTATCTGAAATAATCTAAAAAGGCACCTGACGACCTGAGACTCATGTGATTGTATCAATTCCAGGGAGAACGTGGAATTCCAGGGGAAAGAGGAGAACTGGGCTCCAATGGTCTGCAGGGACCTAAAGGGATTCCTGGTGCTCCTGGTCCAGACGGGCCAAAGGTACTTTCAGAGTCACCTGAGCTTTCCTAGGGGGATAGATCATTTAAATCAAGTCCCAACTAACCTTTGTTTTCTTTCAATGAAGGGTAGTCCTGGTCCTCCCGGAGCTCTTGGTGATGTTGGTCCTCCAGGTCTTCAGGGAATGCCTGGGGAGCGGGGCATCTCTGGCCCTCCTGGGCCTAAAGGTGACAGGGTACGTCCTTCATTTCTTTGCAAAACCAGAGACTTTTAAGATTCTTTCAGTTTGTCAGTGAAGATGAATTCCACTATTTCTAAGGGAGCTGTTGGTGAGAAAGGATCTGAAGGAACACCTGGAAATGACGGCGCAAGAGTAAGTGAAACAATCTCTGTCTTGTCTTTCTGCCAATGTGAACAAAGACGCTCAACTGATACTTGGGAGACTAAAATAAATGACCCAATGGTGTTATTCATGCAAGCGTGGGGCGAGTTGCAGCTCGTTCCTAGAAATGCGTCTGCTGTCCTCACCATACAAGTGCAACTCAGAGGTGATGTGACGAGAAACCAAACCTGACTTGTCTTCTGTCAACAGGGAACCCCAGGCCCTGTTGGCCCGCTAGGACCTGCCGGACCCAGTGGTGAGAAGGTACAGTGTTTCCTTATTGACTCAAGCCTGAATATAGAAATCAAGGTTGTGATTAGAAGGGCTCTGAGAAGTATGTGGCTCAAGTAGGCTCAGTAGAAATGTGCCCAAATTTCAGCGAGTGAACCTGCAACTTGTTAACAGGGAGAACCTGGACCCAAAGGACCACATGGACCACCAGGATCCAGAGGCATGCCAGTATGTAGATTTCAACATCCACGCCCATTCATTTTACACTAGTTTCACTGTGCAGCAATACTGTAGTCCAAGCTATCAGACAGAGTGATAATCTGTTCTTGTTCTACAGGGAGCACGAGGTGATCCTGGTCCCATTGGTGCTGTTGGCTTCGCTGGAACTCCTGTAAGTGGAAATAAGCCCTGCTCCCTCTTCAAGATATTAGCAGTTTATAACGATGATGTTTTGCAAGTTTAATTGTTTTTGCTAATTTACCTCTGTTTCGTAGGGTCCCGACGGGCAACCTGGAGTGAAGGGAGAGCCTGGAGAGCAAGGCCAGAAGGGGGACGCTGGGTCTCCAGGACCTCAGGGTTTGGCTGGTGCACACGGACCTCCTGTAAGTTGCAGAAATGGAATGAATCCACATGACGTTGTTCTTTGGTCATATTTTAGCACTGTTGCCCACACGATAGTTATACTTATCGATTGTATTCATGCATCTTGCTTATCCAATGTTGCCATTTGTCTGTTAAGTTGTGCAGAAGTGTTTATTACTGGCTCAAGTGTCTTCATTTTCATTAATCATGTATTATTTATTATTTGACTGTGACTTTTTGCTAAACAAAACTAAAGGGACTGCAGAAGGGCTAAAATTAAACACAATTTTATTTATTATTATAATTACTGACTCAAAGCAATCTGTTCATAAACTGCTGGCCTACATTTCAGGGGCCAGTTGGTGTTGCAGGCCTAAAGGGTGGAAGAGGAACACAGGGTGCACCAGTAGGTTCTTTCGATTTTTAGTAGGCAATTTCAGGTATTGCTCATCATATTCAAGTCGTTGCTAATTGAAGCAATCTGTAGTGTGAAGTTTGTACAGCTTATAAAGTTTGCAGAGCACTCTTTGACGTCCCTTCACTTCACAGGGTCCCACCGGTTTCCCTGGATCTGCAGGAAGAGTGGGACCACCAGGCCCAACAGTGAGTAGCTACATAGATGTGTAGGGAAAATCTATTTGTAGTGGTGCGGGGAAAAAGACACTGACACAATGTGTAACCTTTAAAGGTTGACACAACTTTTTTGTAGCTTTCTTTTTTCTTTTAATGAAACAATGTTTGACACATTACTATATTCTTTACAATGAAATTGTTTGGTGGTGATTGTTCCTCAAAGATCAAACATAATGTGATTTGTTGCTGGGACTTTACATTGCTTTGAAACTGTCAACAAGAAGAAATGTCAACAACCTAAGATTCGATACATTTGGAAAAAACATTTACTCTGACATTCTAACATCACATCTGCAATATATTTCCCAGACATTGTTTGTGTGTTTGTGTGTGTGTGTGTGTGTGTGTGCGCGACAGTATGTGTATTACATTATCCAGTAACTTAGTTAATAGAGTGTAACCAAGTTACGAATGTACCCACCAACCAGGGCCCTGTGGGAGAGCCCGGACCCCTGGGACCTCCAGGAAAGGAAGGTCCTCATGGACTGCGTGGAGATCATGGAGCCCCTGGAAGACAAGGAGAGCGAGGACCAGCAGGACCACCTGGTAGCCCAGGAGACAAAGGGGACTCCGGGGAGGACGGCCCAACGGTAAATGACGCTTGATTGGTGACAGTTTTGGGATTGGCCGGCATGTTGGTCAGGGGCTGTGCACCAAAACTGCAAAGGAGAACTTAAGAAAGGAAGTGACAATGACTTTCAGATGGATTGTTTGAGTTTTTTTCAATTTTAAAAGAGGATTCCTACTTTTGCGTCGTTGCCTATCTTCTGCTTTTAGGGTCCTGACGGCCCTCCGGGTCCGGCTGGAACTACAGGACAGAGAGGCATTGTGGGTCTTCCTGGCCAGAGAGGAGAGCGTGGGATGCCAGGTCTTCCAGGACCAGCGGTAGGTTTCATTGTCAATATTTTCTTCTCTCAAGTCACTCACATAAGCAGCTTTAAATAAATATGTAATTTTCTCTAGCCTAACAAAATTCAAGGAAGCTGCAGAAACTTTCTTTGATGTTTGATGCTGTTTCTTTATTATCATTGAGTCAGGGTTGTCTGGCCCTTGGTGTACATGTTTGGCTGTGTCTTTATTCGCCTCTTTCCTTTCTTTTTAGGGTCCTCCAGGAAAGCAAGGTGCTACAGGAACACCTGGAGACAAAGGTCCCTCGGGCCCAGTGGGTGTTCCTGGAGCTAATGGACCTCGTGGTGATGCTGGTCCTGATGTGAGTTCAGGAATGACGTTGGCTCTGACAAAACAAAACAATCCACATTACTGTAGCTGAGTTAACATTTTTTTTATCCGTCTTCAGGGTCCAGCTGGATCTGATGGCCCACCAGGGAAGGACGGTGTCCTTGGTCAGAGGGTAAGCAGCAGCAAACGTTATCAGCAGGAAGCCAGTGTGATGTTTCAACTCGTTACAAGCCAGTGACTATTGGTTCTTCTCCCAGGGAGCTCGGGGAGATCCAGGTCCAGAGGGTTTGATTGGTCCTCAGGGACTTCCTGGACCTCCTGGCCCCGTTGGAGGTCCAGGTGATGCTGGGAAGAGAGGAGAGCCTGTAAGTTGTTGGTGTTTTCTCGAACAAGCTTTATTCTGGGTGTTAGCCCACTGAGGGCGTTCTGTAGCTTGGCCAGATATTGAGCTCAACTACAAAGTCTGTCATGGCTGAAAATGTTCATAAATTGCTTTTCTGCAGGGTTCAAGAGGGCCTCAGGGTCCACCCGGCTCCGCTGGGAAGAGAGGATTACTGGTGAGTGTCTACTCTGCCAAAACTAACAGTTTAATGATTCACTTAACCGATGCAAAGCATTTCCCCTGAAGTCAGTGCAGACTTAGACGTCGGCGTCAACATATCCTTTTGTTTTCAAGGCTGCTTTTATAAAAACATAACATCTTTCTTTCTTCAGGGACCCCAAGGTCCAAGAGGAGATAAAGGCGATCTCGGTGACCATGGAGAAAGAGGCCAGAAGGGACACAGAGGCTTCACTGGGCTTCAGGGTCTTCCCGGACCTCCGGTGAGTTTCGGTAACTCGGAGGGTTGACATGACGTGACCCATTTCATCTTTGTGTCGTTTCAAACTGTTGGCTAATACAGTGCGAAGTGCTTCTGTAAACTGACACTGGGTGCACAGGTCACCAGACCATCAGGGAAAACACAGACACAGTTACTCACACACACACACACACACACACACACACACACACACACACACACACACACACACACACACACACACACACACACTTTCACAACTTTGGACATATTTGCATGACTAGTTTGCTTCAAGATATCTTTACCTGTAGAGAAACGCTCTGCATGCCCACAAAAAACAAAAACTTAGCACACGAAAGCTGTAATACTGATGAGTATTCTTTGTTTTTTTTCTTGTTTTCAGGGTACAACTGGGGAGCAAGGAGCTCCAGGAATCATTGGTCCAAGTGGCCCGAGGGTAAACTACATAGCAGAATTGACTTCATTCCAAAAAGAAGCAATACTTTCTGATGTTTTCTGTTTGGTTGACTGCTCTGTACTTGCTTATAACTCAGGGTCCTCCTGGACCGATTGGACCTCCTGGAAAGGAAGGATACTTGGGACAGCCAGGACCAATGGGACCTCCAGGAACTCGTGGACTCAGTGGAGAAGTTGGACCAGAGGTATTGTCTGAGTGAACAATCCACAGTGTGTAGAACAAATGAGATCATAAAAAAAACAGATAACGGTGAGAATGTGGTCCACCCATCTGACCAGTGTCCTAATGCTTCGACAGGGTCCCCCAGGAGAATCTGGACCCCCTGGGCCTCCTGGACCCCCAGGACCTCCCATGGCAGCTATGGATGACCTCTTCGGTGGCCCCCAGGATTATGACTCAGGGCCCCCTCCTCCTCCCGAGTTCAGCGAGGACGAGGCTCTCCCCAACAGCAACGCCTCCACCATCGTGCCCATCGACCCCGGTGTGCAGGCCACTCTCAAGGCCCTCAGCAGCCAGATCGACAGCATGAAGAGCCCGGATGGCAGCAAGAAACATCCCGCCAGGACCTGCGACGACCTGAAGAGGTGTTACCCCATGAAGAAGAGCGGTGAGTTGACCCATTTCGTCACATGTGACGGGCTAGGGTTCGTATCTGGAGAAGATCTAGGCAAAGGTCTCAGACACACTTCCTGTATTCTTCCGCTCTGTAGGCGAGTACTGGGTGGATCCGAACCAAGGCAGTGCTGAGGATGCTATCAAGGTCCACTGCAACATGGACACCGGAGAGACATGCATCGCCGCCAACCCGTCCAGCATCCCACGCAAAGTGTGGTGGAGCTCTTCCAGGAACAAACCCGTGTGGTTCGGGGCAGACATCAACAGAGGAACACATGTAAGAACTTACAGCTTAACCATGAAGGGGAAAGACACGTATGAACGAGACGTTGAGTGGGCCGACCGTCCTCTATATGCCAGTGACTCGAGCTGTAATCTGTGTTTGCAGTTCACCTATGGCAACAAGGACCAGCCGGCTAACTCCATCACAGTGCAGATGACCTTCATCCGCCTGCTCTCCAAGGAAGCGTCCCAGTCCATCACTTACCACTGCAAGAACTCCGTGGGCTACAAGGACGAGAAGAATGGCAACTTCAAGCGGGCCGTGATCCTCAAAGGCTCCAATGACCTGGAGCTCAAAGCAGAGGGGAACAACCGCTTCAGATACACGGTGGTGGAGGACTCCTGCTCAGTGAGTTTTCGCGCTTCAACCCATCATCAATGAGTGACTTCAAATGACCAAAAACCAAGACATTAGGCAGCAGTTTCCCAGACACAAAGATTGTAGCTCAGCTCCAGTCCAGTGCTGTTTAAACACCATAAAAAAATTAAAAGGAAAGGTATAATTCCATCAATATCTATTTATTGTGCTTTATGAATGACTACTTAATGCTGACTATGCTAACCAGTGAGCATTGGCCTATCGCACCTTGAAAATCCAGTGTCCAGTCTGTCCTTACTCCAATCAGATTGATGCTGGTGCTTTTAGTTAGTACTGACTGAAAAAACATACTTCGTACTACAATGGCTCATTGCTGCCATCTACTGTACAGAGGTGAAACTGAGATTTTAATACTGCACCTTTAAGACACATTTTAGAAAAAGAGATTGGTGATTCTAATCATGTCAAAATATAAAGATCTAAAGTCTGCGTTTTGAGAATTAGTTGTACAGAGTTCTTGAATGAGTGATGATGTGTTGTTCTAGTTTCGTGACAATATTCTCATCAAATGCAGTTAACTTGACATCAAAGCTTGTGAACACAGAGACCAAAGGGTCCAAATGAAAGACTGTACTTAAAGTTCCAGAGTATAAATGAGACTAAATTGTCCCTTATGTTGTCTGGTGTCTAATGCGTCAATGTGCAGAGCACATGGAGGTAACCATCCCCCTGACCATCCCCCTCTTCTCCTCCCCTGTTTGTTTCTCATCCACAGCAAGCGAACGGCAAGTGGGGCAAGACAGTCTTTGAGTACAGGACACAGAAAACAGCAAGACTTCCCATTGTGGATATGGCCCCTGTGGACATTGGCGGCCCTGATCAAGAGTTTGGCATTGACATCGGGCCCGTGTGCTTCTTGTAGGGTGGCCAGAAGGAGTAGGTTATCTCGAGACTATTGAACTGACAGCTGACCCGCTCAGCCACATTGTACATACCGAGTACTGAGGACTATTGTGGCCCTGTGGCAAGATATTTATTGTGCCTTTCTACCCAGCTCAAGACATCGAAGATTTGTACACTAGAGAGAATGTTTGGAAATTGCGTAAAGAGGGAAAACATTCGTTAAAAAAAGAACAATCGGAATCATTCCTTTTTGTCATTTCATGTACTACCAGGTCCAAAGAACTTACCTGTAGATTATTTGGTTCAAAAGAAACAGCAGAAACCTTTCCAAAGAATATAAACAAAGCTTTAAAATGTTGCGTAGAACTACTGTTTGATACGCTCAGAATGGTTCCACTGAAGCTACGTCAGACGTCCCTTCACTACTACTTCTCACAGATCTTTTTTTTTTTTATTCTTATGTATTTTAAATATTTGAATATGCAACAATCATGGTGGTGCTATTGAGGGGGCGCTTGCCCTCCGGACAAGTCAGTGATGACCCATATGACCGAACCCCCCGAACTCCGGCCACAGTAGAAATCAACGCATCAGAGGCTGTGGGTCGCTCCGTGTTAGCTACCTCGTCACCCGAACCGAGAGAAGCCATGGCAACACATGTACATCTTCTTTTTTGTTAGCAGGTGCTGTTTTTTTCTGTTCTTTTATTTTGTAAAGTCATGTGATCCTTGTGCATTTCTCCCGGCTGCGAGGCACACGGCGCCGGAGAGGGAGGCTGCTTAGGGATGCCAAATAAAGATATCTCTCTGTCCACGACGGGGAGACAAACAAGGCGTCATGTGAGTGATGTGTGGTGATTTGTAATGATTCCTTTTGTTTTTGTCTGACTTTCAATATGGGAAGGTAAAAGAAAGCACAGTTTTTTTTTCTTTCTTATGCATGTCAGTTTCCCTTCTTTCGCAGTATCCTGGACTTACAGTATATGCTCTTGAAATCTTCCTATTGTTGGTTTTTATAGAAAAAGTCGGCTGTGGGTGCCTGCTTTCTTTTTTTTCTCGCTTTGTATTTCCTACTATGCAACAAATTAAACAAAATGCTTCTTAATCCCCCAAAGCTTTTGTCACATTAATTCAGGTACAACTTTTAGTTTTTGATACTATAAATTACTTGACACGCGTTTGTTTTGTGTTTTGAGTTCCCTACAGCGGCCGTTTGGTCCAAAAATAAGTTTTATTTATTACAGATTTGGATAGAAATGTATGCTGAAGGCCTGAAAACAGTCAAGAGGAGGAGGAAGAGGAGGAGGAACATGTTCTCTTTGAAAATAAATCTTGGAAATTTTTTTCTTTGTCTGTTTTTGTTTGAGAAACTTTTATTGTATTTTTTTTAAAACAAAACCAAAGAAATGAGACAGAATGTGAGCGGAGCTCGTCTCCCTGAGTCCAACTGGTTTGAAGGAAACAAAAATCAATTGTGTTTGTTTGATGGAGATAAAACTTCACTGAGACTTTACCAGTAACCAAAATATAAAACCTGTCTATTTGTCTTCAAAATAGAAAAAAATTATTTGAAATAGTTTTGGACCAAAGAGTGGATAAAGAAACAATCCAGTAACGTTTACTTTATAGTTTAATTCAAAAGAAAAAGTCATCATCATGGTGAAAACCTGGTGGTTTGCTGGTAAGACTCAAGGACCACAACAGATGAGATTTTGCCTGCAGGCAGTCCCTTTTCTTCCTTTGAAGAACCTCAGCTCCACACAAGCATTAACATTCTTTAATGATGATGACATGTATGTACATTTTCTCCAACAGACATATGAGGGATGAAGAAAAATGGGGTTCAGTGCAGTGTGGCGTTTCGGACAGTAGTGCACGAGACTGAAGTGAATCTGTGATCAGGCTGATAAGACTGTGGAAAATTAAGTGTCACATCGCAGCAGGTTCCTGTGTCAGGACACAGTTTCCTTGGTGATAATCAGGTTCATCCACGATAACACCATTTATTTGTAATCATGCATGCGAGAACCGAAATGAATTATTTTTTTAAAGTCACTAAAGGTGCCATCACACTAAATTTCACTTTTCTGGGGTTCTGGGGGCATAATGTGATCTGTTGTGCGCAAATGAGGCCATGTGAATGTCAGAAGTGAGCATCAAAGTAGTCCCTGAGCAGTTTTCCAAAGGTTGTAGCCAATCACAAATTAAGGGAAATTGGTCTCCGGCTAGAGCCACATATCATTACAATACGAACCGTTTTTACCAATTTCTTTTGATAATTGACATATGGAGCCATACGCACGACATTAAATAGTTTATATTGTTGTGTCATATCCATTTTAGGTGCATTGTCTTTAGTCACAACATTGAAGTAAGTGAAAAGTATTAACAAACAATATTGAGCATGAAACAAAAGATGTGGAGTTTCAGCCTCAATGTTGTTGGTATTCATCAGGTGAAAGCACAAGAAGGTCACAATGGATTCAAAAATGAATCTGTATTGTTGAGTTTTGTGATTTTTTCCCATTTAGTGTTTATTTACCAGTTAAACGACATAATACTCAGTGATACGACTGTGAACCCACAACTTCAAATCTGTTCTGCGACTGCCTGAAACATAATGATTGGCCGTTTACTTCTTGTTTCTGTACATTCAACCTGCATGACGAGATCAGTGAAACAGCTCTGAATGATCCTCCAGGTTGTTTCACAGAACTCAAGTCCAATTGTTCGAGGCCATTTATTATTAGGTCCATCGGCACAAAAGCTACAGATGCTTGTTTTACTGACAATTAAAACAAACAAACCAAATAAACCAATCTGAAGTTGCCTCTGGAGTAATGACAATAATGTCATCCCTTGTGATGTCACAGTCCTAAAGACTAGACCAGGCTGAAGCTTTCTGAATGTTTGTCAGTTGCCTACCATCACACCGTCCGAGCGAGTCAGAAATCTTCTAACAGACCACCACCAACACCTTACCGTCCGACCAACTTATCTACCAAAGTCCTCCTCTGAACAACTTTTGGACAACAGAACTACAACATCAATGGAGATCGAAAAGACGACCCTAAGGCAGGCTTACAACCTCACTGAGGACCCTTGAGGAATCCCATCCCAACAGATCCAGTCCCGACGTGAGGCCCTGTCGTACTACCATAACACCTGCATGAAGCAGGCTTACGAGTACGCATGGCTGAGAAGTTGCTTCACCACCATCGAACCCAAGAACAAGCGGGTACAGGAAGAGCTCAACTCCTTAAAGTCAGCTAAATTTAAGGCCAACACGAAACCAAGACAGCCAGGTACACACAACATAGATAGAGGGAGAAGGAGTCCCAGATCATTCCAGCTCATTATCTGTTTCTAGTTTGATTTGGACCAGAATGGAAAGTAACACTCAATTCTAAATCCAAACTTTCCTTTTAGCTCAAAGCTCTGTAGGCCAAACTACATCAAATGGACTCAGAGCTTCGGGAGAAAGAGCAGCTCCTTAAAGAGAGGGAGGGAGAGGTCCGTGCCCTCAAAAAGAGCCTCACTTCCACCAAAAGGAGGCGCAACATTCCCAGGAGGAAAGCGACCGAACCAGATAGTGGCACACTACAGAGACTTTCTTTATGTAAAGTCACTAAATCTTTGTAAACCTCACATAAGACATCACAGCAAAAAGTCCAGAAACAATTACTTCTTTTGGGACAGTTTACCTTCAAAGTCTTGTCCAAAGTCTTGAAAAAAAATTGTTGATTGGAGGTTTTTGACCAAGGAGAATGAGCTTGCTGCAATGTTGTGCTCATTGACCAAGTTTGAGGTCATTTACTATGTTTAGTTTAGTGTTTACATGTCATATTTGTTCTGCACAGGCCAAAATCTTCCCCAGCTCTCTGTGCCACATGAAAAAGGAGAGTGCAAGCCTGAACCCCCACTCCAAGGCCAAAAGGGAAGGAACCACCAACAGGTTGAAGCCTCCCAGCTCCTGCTGGAGGTCGGCTACCAGAACAGGGCTGTGAAGGACCAGCCTTCCGGGTTCACAGCCCTGTTCGGGGAGCCAACCTCCGAGCAGGACTTCCTCGATGCAGCTAACAAGGCGCAGAAGGAGAGGGAGAGATACTGCGAAGAGGAGTTGAGGTACCGCTAGGAGGCTCAACAGAGCCTTGGCAGAAGCGGCCAAACACCAAGAGAGGACCACCAGGAGGAGTCGCTACTTTTAGTAGAACACATCATTAGGTGAGGTAACCTGTGCTCCTCGGGTGTTTCAGGTCTTCCAACATCAGACACACTCACCCAGGCGACCCAGCCATGGTTGTGTTCAGGTGGCATTTGCTACTCCCCATGGATCACCTCTCCTGATCCAGAGCCATCTGGTGGCTTTCTCTGCTTCTTCCATGATGTTAATGGTGGCTCTTTTCCTCTCCATCCCAGTAATGCCCAGTGCACTCAAGGTCGAGGAGAGTGATTGGCCCACAAACCCTCTGCAACCTGCCTCGATGGGCATACACTTCGCCTTCCAGCCCTGCTTGCAGCACTTGGGTTCCTGGCTCCTGCAGTTTTTTTATCAGGTGCTCGCCAGCCTTCACAAAGGCAATCATCTTGGTGGTGGAGCGGGCCGTCTACTGCTGCTTATTCCCATGCTGATGTCTTCTGTGATGGGTTTCAGGACCTGATTGTGGCGCTAAGTGTATCTCCCCTGCCCAAGAGCTACTGGACAGCAGCTCAGGATGTCCTCCAATGTACCCCTGCCTGGCCACTGCAGACAGTTTTATTCTCTAAGCCCTCAAAGATTGAGATGGGAATCTTGTCGACAAGCAGAGGCCAAAGTACCGAGGCCGTGTTAGCTCCGTTAGGCCGTTGGCAGCTCCAAGCCTTGAAATTTCCCGGGAAGCGCAGACTGATACACTGCTGTCAACCAGCTCTCCAGCTCCTGACAGGTTTCCTGAATAGATGCTGAATCCTTCAGGCTGCTGTTAAACACCTTGCCAAGGCTCTTCACTGGTGTCTTTGACACAGTTGGGCTTGAAGTTTTAAAGGGGCCCTATTATGCTATTTTGACTATTTTTTAGCTATTCACAGTCTAATAGTGTTGAAAGCTCATTCAGACAAGTGAACAGCGCCCCCTCTTTTCACATAAACTCATGTTTGAGATATCTAGCATGCCTCTCCATTCAGTTTCGATGGTCTGTTTCAGGGAGTTTTTTTTTCACATCAGTTTTTCACTGTCGTCACAAGGGGGTGGGGGTAGGGTGGGGCTCAGTGATTGGACAACTTCTTTACCGCTGGGCGTGTGGGCGCGCTCCCGACAACTGCTACCAGCAGTTAACCAATCAGAGGTGTCCTGCATCTTGTAGGGGTGGGGCTCAATGCGGAAGAGCCTCATTCTGCTTTTTTTTTAAAGGGGAGTCAATTAGGGCTGAAGGAGACGATCGAGATATACGTATTTTCCGCACTATAAGGCGCACCGGATTATAAGGCGCAAAGAATCGATGCTGCCGTAGAGGCTGAGGTTACTTTATGCATCCATTAGAAGGAGCTGCACTAAAGGGAATGTCAACAAAACAGTCAGATGGTTAAGTCAAACTTTATTAATAGATTACAAACCAGCGTTCTGACAACTCCATTCACTCCCAAAATGAATAAACAGTCTTCT
>JASSRZ010000023.1:3717308-3738944 GCA_032164315.1 Malacoctenus gilli
GTGTGTGTGTGTGTGTGTGTGTGTGTGTGTGTGTGTGTGTGTGTGTGTGTGTGTGTGTGTGTGTGTGTGTGCCAAATCCCACCCATGGCAGAGCCAGTACAGACCCATAAATTAACGAAAAAGGATACATCCCTTCAAAAGTGGCTTTCCTGTTTCCGATCCCTACTAAGGAGTTCGGGACGGCAGGGAACATGTGCCTAATGACAGATTGTGGTGGTTCCTAAAATATCTGTGTATGTTTGGAGCTCAGTACCAGGGAGATGTCAGTTAAACTCATTAGTATCTTTATTCACCCTCTTGGGTTCGCAACTGGCTCGAGGTGCTGATGTGTCCTTGAACTCTGCAGCTGAGCAGCTAAGCAGAGAGTCTTCCTGTAAACTGTGTTGCAGTCACACATAAAGACGCGGAGGCAAGCCGTGACTCGCTCGTGAGGCAGAAAAATCTGTGCGCGAATTAAAACAATACCTCCCATTAAATTCCAGAGGAAGCAGGAAGACATGTAAAGGAGAACTCAATTTTACAGATGAACCAATTGAGACGTTTTTTAACCAATTACTGCTCTTTATTCTGTCAAAAAAAGAGACCCTCGGTCTTTTTTGACTTTGCAGTTGGGGTGATCAGAGAGATCAGGCGTTGTGTTCTGAGCCTGTGGACTGAAGCGAGCACATGCTTGGGGTTCTGATTTCCTTTAGCTCCTGAGGCTAATATCTGGTCAGCAGCTACGCTGTTAGTAATATTTACCAGCTGGCTGGTAACTACTTCGGCCTGCTGGTTGGTGCAGTTGGAGCTAAGTTGGGCTTAAACATTCAGTGTGAACGGGGCGACGTTGTAAATGGCAGGTGCTTTAAAGCGTTGCCCCCCCCCCCCAAAGGGAGTCTGTAATCAGCGCTGCCTTAAGGCCAGCAGGTCCAGGCTTTGGCAGCCAAACGAAACATCCTGGAAGGCCACGCGTTGGAGGTCACGTCAGGAAAGGAAGCGCTCAGAATGAATCTGCCTCAGTCCAATGCAGCGTCTTTGCATCGACAAGCTTCACTTAAGCTTGAGCTCCACCTCGTTTGACACGACACGAGCTGATGTCGGTTTCTTTTGCCGGAGACAGAAATTGAAAACCTAGAGTTCTGGGTCCACTGCAGGATCCCTGACAGCTGCGATGTGTTGCCGTCGGATCGTAGCGTCAACTTTATTTTCCCCTTTCCTCTCCTCCAAACGATCGGTGAGCACAGACCTGCAGGGGTTGATCCCCCAGCTGTGAAGCGTCTGTCCACCAGACATAAACATAACTAAACCTTAAACATCAGCCCGGCAACCTGGCAGCACCACAAAGCGGCCTCTCTCATCCCTCCTTCCCGTCCCGCGTGACAGGCTTCAGTCCATGTGACGGAGAGCAGCAGCGGGTGTTCACTTTCCTTCCGATCACCCGATTATGACTTGTGAATGTGCTGAGACGCTGCACTTTATCTTACAGGGACGCGCACAGACAGCAGAAAAAAAACTATCGATATATTAAACTATGGCTCTCTCTAGTGGCGAAGATCTGTAACGCTTCGCTATACTCTGACGTTTCGTTCCTGTTGGTTTTAGGCGCTGCCTCGCGACGTTCATGTAACACTGTTGCGTTTATTTATAATTGATCTTATTTCATTTTATTTTCTTTATCCATTCATTTATAAAAATACTTTCAGTATTTAATTTGTAATTTGTTTTTGCTGTTATCGTCTCTCTTTTATGACTAAGATGGTTATTATTTTGGATTTGATCATTTTGTTGCACTACCATATCGCTACCGTCCATAGTAAAAAGGCTGGCTTTTTTCAGCTCTCACCTTTTTGTCTGTTCATTCTGTAAATTTAGTTCCAGGTACTTATTTTGTTGAGGCAATGCTTCACAAGAGTGGCAAGAAAGGTCAAGACCGTCTACTGTACAAGGTTCAAATTGTGGAACTAATTTAAACAAAATTGGAAAAGAATAAAAAACACACAGAAAAATACCCCAAATTAATTTAAATACCAAAAATGTGTCAAAATATATTTTTTTATTATCTTAAAACTCAGTTTGCATCGGGATGAAAACATGTATTAGTAAGAATAATAATAATTGTAATTTCACGTCGAGTTCAAAATAAAATGTAATACTGTAATACAATTTATTTTAGGACATGAATATGATGTTGCAGAACTGAAAGGTTCTCTGAGATGTTCTGCATCTTGTCGGCCACTAGAAGGCAGAGTTTGTTTGTTGACGGAATGATTGAGGCAGGGCTTGTAAATCCAGGCCACGGAGGGTTGGTGTCCTCCTTGTAACTGCTCTCAGACCAGGCGCCGATTCGCACACTCATGTTTCATGACTGTATTACAAGTAAACTACAGTCTGTTAAACATGGGAACGAACTGAATGATAAGTGATGTGCCTGCAGGTGCAGGACATGCAGGGAGCTCTTTATTGGGGCTCCATGGAATCCTTTGAGGGGAAGCCCACCACTGGCCTCCACACTGTAACTGCAGCAGTGCTGAAACTGGCGCTCTGAGAGTAAAGCTCATCCCAGCTCAGCGTCCTGTCATAAATATAAAAAATATCACACTGATTAAAAGAGAAGGATTTATATTCCAGTTGAATATACATTTCCTTCCATTTCTTTTTTAATCATAATTTCTTCCTTTGAATTACAGGAGGAAACACTGTGGACAGGACCTCACATCGGATTGGCTGTTAGGGGGCTGCATAACTGAGAGGAAGCCAACTCATGCAAAATGAAAGTGACTGAACTGGGGCTAGTTTGGGGAGATGTAGGTCTGAATGCAGGTAATGAGCTGCATTGTGCAGCACACTGGAGTGATCCAGACTGGGGCCATCACACTGTTTTTTAAAACCAGGGGTCAAATAAAGCCCCCAGCTGATCTCAGGTGGGGTGAGATCAGTGAAATGATGGCTGAGCCTGTTCATACTGTGACAACACAATCCTCTCAGCGAAAGTGAAGACGTGAGGACACTCTGTTCATAAGAACTGGCGAAGAAGGTTGTTTGCATTAACAGCTGCATTTCACTGCTGCGACTAGTTGTGTTACGTCTGGCAGAAATAAACAAGTTTGCGGTGGAAAAATTTTGAGTAAATGAACATTCAATTCCTATTCGTAGTTTGTATACTTTGCATTTTCCAGATCCTGGATCAGACTGGACTGTCCAGTGGGAAATTTGTGGCCTGCAAACCGCAATTTTGCCCTGACGATTTAGACAACGTGTGAATTTGCCCCTTTAGGCACAGCAACGTTATCAATAAAGCGCATGTCAGACATGGGGTTACTCGGTATCATACTGCAACTGAAATAAAAAGATCCAAAAATCAAGATAAAAATACTGAATTGCTACCAATGATATTAGTAACAATAAAAAAACACATAGAATTAACTGGGAGCGTGTACGCAGGACGTACTTTAAAAGCCTGTAACGTAAATGTCTGTCTTATTACTGTCACTGCCCCCCTCCGCCCACAAACACACACACACACACACACACACACACACACACACACACGCACAGCGCGCGCGCAAATGTGCCGCCTGTTATTGAGGCGCGTCCGTCAGAGAGCGACTTGAGACGCGCAGGTTTGTCCTCCGCGGTCACGTGACCGCGCCGAGCATCCTTTGCAGCTCCAGTGGGCTGCGTGGCGTGCTCTAGGTTACATTATCATGGACCTGCCTTCCTCCTGCCCCACGTAAAGCCGTCCTCCGCTTCTTATTGACATCTTTTATTTTTTGTACCCCCTCCCCTCTTGCTTGTTTATTTTTTATATATATTTTTGCTCCGCTTGGATCGCTCCGTGAAATCGCAGGTAAGAAAAACATCCGAATGCATGCGTTAGGAAGGAAAAAAAAAAGCCTACCAGTTCTGAGTGGGCAGTTACGCACTGGGCTGGCATATCAGGGGTTCACTCGCTATGCAACAAAAGGCGTGTGCAGAGTCAACGGTTGTGTAATGCTGCAGATTGTCCGGCCGGGAACGTGCAACACATTGCAGATGCATGCATAGTAGTGAGTCCTTGCAAGGCACGGGTTTGTGTGGGGGAAAGGTCTCATTGCATTGTGTGTGCGTGTGTGTGTGTAGCAGCTTGGAGGCGGTGGCGCACGCCACATCGTAGTACTCTGTCGTGTTGTGTTTGTTTATTTTTTTGCCCGTGCACCAAATACGAAGCAAAAAAAGTGATCTGTGGGTTTGAGCGCGCCTATGCCCGCGCCGGCACAGCGAGGTCCAAGTTCACGGAGAGGCAGCAGGAGGTGTTTAAGGTCACGTCATAGTAATAATGACTCAGCAATCTGTGTGATGAGCAGAGCCCACCGATGCTGTTTAGAAGAGATGGAGGAGGACAAGGAAGAGGGTGGCGGTGGTGGGTGGGGGTGGTCTCTCCAAACAGCTGCTGCCCGCAAAAGCACATGTAATCGTACACTGCTTTCTGCTCCTGTGTTTTATAAATAAAGATTTTCAGAATCCAGTGCGAGTATTGATTGTTGTACCACTTTCTGGTTGAGGCAGGAGAAGGAGAGAGTGAGAGAGAGGGGATGTCTTCATCCCGCCTACAGCTCGCTTTCTGCACACAACCACCCCCCACCCCAACTCCCTCCTGTGCAGAGTGGACTGCTACCATTTCTCTGTGCAGCACCCCAGATTACCTCTGAAGGAAGACTCTGCTGCTCCCTTTTTCCCTCATCTTTAACTCACCTCAAAATTCACAGAAGCACGAGCCTGCCAAGGCACCAAAAGCAGGAGCCTTCAGAATGAAAGCTCTGCTCTAGATCTTAGAAATGCTCTTTATAAGGATGCGAGTGATCATACTTGTCATGACATTAGAGCAGGCAAAGTCTTGGGCCACGCTTGTGAAAATCTCTGATCACAAGTGTCACGAAGTTGATGCATCGTGTGGTTAGAGAACATTAACAGTTAATACCGCATTAATTTCTAGTGGTTATATTAGCTATTTCGATGTTACGGTTTCATGTTGCAAGTTATTAATGGCTGATTTTTTTTTTCTTTTCAACAACAAATACTGTTTGGCTGTTGGTATAAACAGTTGCCATGACGTTGGACTCAGTACTTGTTATTTTGAACATTACCTTTAAGGTTCAAGGCTTCTCTGAGCTTCCCAAAGCATCTCAGGAGACTTAAAACACCTTTGTGGGGTTTTGTTTTACTTTTGTTCGAATTAACATTTGATGAATTTCAAATTTTTTCACGCGTGAAGCTGCAACCTCTTAAATTTTCCTTAATGACTTTCCCGTCTGTTACAAAACACAGATGTAACCTTCATGATGCATTTCAATGTATACATAATGCAGCACCTGTGGTGTGCACACAGTAGGGTCTCAGCGTTGAAGTTTGAAGCCTCGGAGGTAACCACCAGCCACCTTGTCTCTCTTAGGTTGGCTGCCCACCTGTCTCTAAATATATGGCCAAACACCAAGAAAAACACCGTGCTGTTGTGTCTAGGTTTGGCTTGATCTGGCTTGGCGTAGGGGTGGAGGGTGGAGGGTGGGGGTGGGGGGTGTGGCGGGGGGTTGGGGTTGTTACCGGGCATTATCCTGTGAACGTGGAGCCCGCCGCTGAAAGCTAATGACTGTCGCCATACACGTCATGTCACCACATCAGATGAAATGCAGGACCTGTTTGTGTCCTCGCATGTTCTACAAACATAATGTATTAGCAAGTTTCATGTGTTCAGGCTTTTCTTCTTCACACCAACACGGATTTCACTAAGTGAGGCAGGCTGTCAAGTGCAACAATAAGTAGAAGAAGACCAAAGAGAGAGACTGCCCCATTTGGCATGTGCGTGTGTGTAACCATAGCAACGTAAGCCCAAGGATACTTGTTTTTCGCACGTTGGGAATGCAAGATTTGTCTTATTCCGTCTGCTTCATTATTGTGATCGTTTGGTACGACAGTGTCCCAGAAACAGCTGCGTGATGTCATCCAGGTGGTTTGTTTTGCTTTCCAGAGTGCTGTGTGAAAGGGAACCAAATCAAAGGTGGGTGTGAAATCCTTCCGCATTCCTCACCCATCCTTGAGCCAAGTGCCCACAATAACCTTGACATAAATAAGTTATTGAAAGAATGACTGTTACAGACATGTTCGCGTGGTCTGCACGGATCATGTGTTGTCCTGCTTCCTGTTCCTTGAGGCTGCATAGAGCCAATTTCCCAAGTGTTGGAGGTGCCACACACTGCAGGCTGACAGTAACTCACTAGCGCACACTGTCTCCCTTTGCTCTGTTTGTGAAGTCCTGCAGATTGTCAGTGGGGACTGTGATTTTCTGTGGGACGTCTCTCGCTCGTGCCAAGGAATCGTCTCCAGCTCATGATGGATGCAAAGCTGTAAAGGAGTCAGTTACAGCTGGACGTTCATGACACTGAAATATATGCTGTTGGCTCATTTTTATCAAAGGATCAGTTTGAAATAATTGCATGTCATAATATAATGTCCAAAGCATTCCCCCTGTTGTTGTCTTCACGATAACACGTGAATGCCCCGCTGCTGCTGCTGCTGCTGCAAAAGTGCAACGCACGCTGTTGTGTCGCCCACGTCTGTCACTGGTTGCGCCGAACTCTGCTGTTTTATGTTTTCCACCTTGAGACTCATCAGAAAAATAGTTGAAAGCCAAAAGCACATAGCCAATTAGAAGTAACTCTGCAGAACATTCCATTATAGGAGGCTGCGTCCCGCGTCTGAACAAAGCTTATTCCATTTTTAAATCAGTCATCTCTCCAGTGGCTGTTGAGTCTTTGTGGCTTACAATTTTCAAACTGCAGTTTTGAAGTAGTAATACGTCATAACCAGTATAATGAATAAACAACTATCGATCAGACTATCTTGCCTTCACGAAGAGGAGGACCGCTTTATTTTTGTTGAATATCGTTTGTGTCTGCGGGTGCATAAACCAGCACGAACCAGCTCTGTGGGCAGACCCCTTCGAAAACAGGACCACCAGCGAGCCAACTGGTGTCGGTGGCCTTTCACACGATCTGTCAGATTCCTCCATTAGCTCACGCAGTCGTCCATGTACGCACAGGTCAACGCTGACAGAATGGTTATACACAACATGGGAGCAACTTCGGGGTTCCGTGTCAGGGCGAGATGGGGGATCGGCCCCCCAACGATCAGCCATTACTCCATACTTTACCACTGGGGTTGGAGGTATCTGGAGCCTGCTTCTGTTTTTAATGAGTGAAGGACCGCGAAAAAAACTAGACGTGTCACCGGACATTTAGTCATAAAGGGGAGAAATCAAAGATCCTTTCCTACCCTGCCACCATCTGTTTGATCTGTGTTGACCCAGTACCCAGGTTATCAGTTCTCAACCCCTCGGTTTTGTGGACTGAAAGGAAACCACCACTAACTTGGCATTCGCTGGTCCAACAGAGTATATCTTCACAGACGGCTCATTGGATCGGAGCTGCTTTGAGAAGGCTGCAGAGTGTTGTGGCTGATTGTTGTACAAGCCACTTAATTCACTGAGTAATCCTTGAAGCATTCGCTCGGTTGAATCACTGTACTACACTGAGCTCCTTCCGAGTACTCCACCTTGGAACGGCTCCATCTGTACAGTTGGCGGTGATGCGTTGAATGCAAAGCAAATACGGGTTTTTTTGTGACTGTTGCTGTGTTGCGGGCGGAACGTCGCTTAATCGTCTGTCACGCAGACGGCACTCTGAACGAGGGTATTTACGAAAACCGCTTGCAAGGTCAAGCACTCCATTTCACACGATAATCTCGGTAAACGACCTGCTCGTCTGCGGGCATATTTATAGCTGCAGTATTTGGCAAACAAGTTGATTTAGCTTACGGCCGCACATTCAGGTTTGTCAACATCTCTCAAACTATTTGTGTCTTTTTTTACGACTCTATCGTCATCCGGTGTAGAGTTTCCTCGGTGCTTGGATTTGAAGGTTAGAGGGTGTGTCCAGTGGCCGAAATGCTCGGACCAGGGTTTCGTTTCAGTGGCGCAAAATGCGGCTGATAATGGCCGCTCAGGTTCGAGGGGGCTTGTCCTGGGTCAACCCTTGCGACTCCCATTGAAAAAGCAGCCCGTTCACCAGAAGGTTTTTGTTTACCTGTTTTTTTTGTGGCTGTTGCTGTCGTCCCCTCCCCGCTGTGGGTCAACACCCTTACTGTCTGTCACATGTGCATGTCAGCGTACCCTTCACACATTCAAAAGGGCGAGCCTTTCAGCGCTCTCTGGTTACACCGGCCGGGTTGAGGGGGGGTTGGACATTTGATAGGAGTGCAGTGGTCAACCTTGGGGGTGGTGGCGGTGGGCTCGCCAAGATCTGGGTCATCTTTGGCCAAGGTGACTGCAAACTCTGGCAGTTCAGAACTAATGGAAGGCAGGAGGCCGCATGTTTTAGGAAGGTGGCAACAGGTTGTCCTGACATGACAAGTACAAGTTTTACACTTGATCTGAAGTTACAAATAAGGATTTAAAAGAACTAAGAATTCTAAAGAATCTTTTTTACTCGTTTGATTTCATAATTTAAGGTGAAATATTGAAAAGTGATTGAAATGAGTGCTTCACACTTCATAGCATGAGGACTATTGTGGATGTATGTTCCACTCCACTTGTTCAAAGATATTTTCCGTGTACTTGAGTTTTATCCCACGGTCAAAAAACATGCATATGAGGTCATTTGGTGACCTTAAAGTTTCTAGTAACTCCTAGAAATGCATGTGTGCACGTTTGTCTATGTGTAAAAACAATGTCTGCGATATGAAGTGCATCATTGATTGATGATTGATCTGTACTTGTTTATTGTTATCTTAAAAAGTGTGCTGCTTTACTTTACTTCTTCTATCATGGCCTCTTAAGATAGGAGCAATACTGCCACCTTATGGTGTGGGCCATTGCACAGTTGGCGAAGCAGAAAGTGGTCAATTGTTGTTGGTTTGGAGCTCCAAGGAGAGCACAATTACTGATGATTTCACTGAATTTATAGCACTTGATGACAAACCGAGGCTTCTTGGTTGAAGTCCGGCAATTATCACAATTGGATTGGCGACAGTCTCCAAAGACGCCGCTCTGCAGATGTGTCCCCACCTGCCCTCTGTCAAGTGGCTCCAACACCTGCTTCCTCTCTTTTTGACATGAGCGATTGTTGTATTTTGCCACCACGACATGAAAAAACACTGTTTGAAACACTCAATTAAGGCTTAGGAAGACAAGAATGTTTAGTGTAGATGTATTTGTGTATTGTACCGGCTGCCTCCTGAGCTAACAAAGCAATTTTCAGATTTCAGTTATTCAGATTTAGCACCACGTAAAATTCAAAACAAACGAATGACGGTTGACTCAATAGTACCAGAATAACCCCTGAGCCTCTGTGGTACTTTACTCAATTTACCGGGCTTTTATTGCATATAAGAAAAGACTCAAGGAGGAATCATTCTCTCCTGCTCGACAAGTAATTCACATTTCACTGAAGCAATAGCAAAAAAGTCCCTCAAAAACCTGCTTTATTGTAAAATCCTTTGACCAGAGGCTCGAGGATACTCTCGACTGTGAAAGCCAGACCGCCGCTTATCCTTGGAGCTGCGGCTCATTGTTGCGCGACAATTGCACAAGTGTCCGAGTGGCAACCTCGCGAAAATTGCTCCGTTCGTCAACAGCACACCTTTATTTGCGCAATGATTCGTTTATAATGGGAATAATGGGCACAGGGGCACGAATGAGTCAGCTGAATCCAACCGCGGCAGACGCGCAGCCTCTTATTGTGACGGGGGGATGTATGCAGCAGACAGAGTGGGTCACTTGGGATTTATAAGCTCTGTCCATCATTTCCCACGACTATCTCAACCCTCACTGTTCACATAATATCAGCCTAATTCAATGGGATATTTCCCGTTTTGCTCCCCTCGTTGTGCATTGTTCTCGGAAGCATATCCTCTAGCCACGGGGGATGTAATTACCTGAGCGATCGAAGAGGAATTTGACAAACACGATCTGATGTTTGTGAAACCGGAGGGAAACTTCTGGAACTCCACATTTTATTATTTTTCCCTGTTCTTTTTCTCTTGGCGATGCTCGTAGCAGCAGCGGCGTTGGCAATGAGGCGGCACGGGGTCACGTTTTATTTCAACAACACTCGTTTTGGCATGGGTAACCAATCACAAATAGGAAATTAGCACATTTGGAGTGAGCTCCATTATTGGTTTGTTTGAATCAAAACATTTTTGAAGCTCCGGATTGCTGAGCGATTGTCTCACCAGGTACTGGATGATGAGACTACTGAAGAGGAGCTCCATGGATTGGAGCTGTCTGCACGTTATTTGTTTATTTTGGCTGTATCGCAGCAGGTTTTTGCCATCAGTGGTTGGCAGAAACCCTCCAGTTCAAGAAGCGCCTACCTCCATATTTTAGAGCATCTTCCTCTCACTAACGGATGTGTGACAGTCTAACTTAATTCCTTGGAAAACCTTTTGTGTAAAGTACCTCCACTGCTTTCGTTTTGGCATGGCTTGATTTCCTCCTATTGGAGATGTACTGTATGTATTAGGAGACTTGGTGTTTCTAAATTGCCTATATGTGTGAACGCATTAGTTCTGTGATGAACTGGTTACCTGTCCAGAGTCGACCTAACCCCCCACGCCGAGAGTAGGTTGGGGTGGAACCAACCTCAACCTGGAACATGCAATACAATACCAATTTTTTGAGTCAGCATTCACAACACTGAACAGCTGTAAACAGCAAAGAGCCTGTGCACACCACAGAGAGCAGATCTCAATTGGCAATTGTTTTTCTAGCTTGCTTGCCCCCCTCCTGCACTGCCCCGGGTAATTAGAGGCCTACAGTCCTTGGCATGGATGAGAGGCACCTGTTTTCCTCCTTGTTATAAACCAAGATAATCAGCAGGATCTATTCTGGCATTGTCAGTATAATTAAAGGGCCCCCTGCGCTTGTTTGTTTACATGCATGAAAGCTATAGTATTTTTCCTACTGGCCTGATGAGAGCGCTAACACCTGTAGGAACACGCGTTACTGCAAACGACTCTGGCGTACACATGCTTTTTATGATTATAATTTGATCCTGGGAGATCCATCATTAATGGCTTCTAAAGATAGTCCAGACTTCATGTGCTTATTGCTATCTTTGCTTATCACTCTTAGCGAGTGTGAAATAAGTGTCACAGATATCTGCTGAAGAGATACTTTGATGAATATGCTGGCAAAAGGTATGACCGTAAAACACACGCTAGTGTCTAAAACTGTCCCTTGGCTGGTTCGTCCAAGCAGCATGTTCATCTTTTTTTGTAAAACTTTGAAGTTGGTATTTGATCGAGGGTCAAAGGGGCTATTTGGGCAAATAGGTTCTTTACCAAGGTACTAAGGTGCCAAGTTATTTAATCAAACTGATAGGAGAGAATGGTACCATTGGCTAATTTCACTCTACATTAAAATCGACATAGTAAGTCTCTTAGTCCAGCTAAAGAGGGAAAAATGAAGCAACAGCTAGCTTAGCAAGCTAATATGTAAAAACAACAGAGAATTTTTAAAGTATTTTGTTTCTTTTTTGTCTACTTGTTCTTCTCTGTTTTGTCAAAGCCAATCAGGGATCTAAGAAATGGTCCACAGCTTCTCTTTGGAGGTGATTTAGGGATCTTTAGGGAAATCTGGT
Organism: Malacoctenus gilli; assembly: GCA_032164315.1. NCBI lineage: Eukaryota > Metazoa > Chordata > Actinopteri > Blenniiformes > Labrisomidae > Malacoctenus > Malacoctenus gilli. The sequence continues at coordinate 3,728,957 of JASSRZ010000023.1, forward strand.
TTAGAGCCAATGGCCTTACTTAACTCTCAGAAGACGTTGAGGGAATGGTATGCAAATGTCTTGGTTTTGCTGTATGTCTCATGAATTTACTGCAGTATGGAGGCATTTTTGAGGCTGAGATCATCTGTCGGTGCATCAGCTAGACTGAGTTCAAAAAGATCTTTCCAGAAATGAATTCATCCCTCTGCTAACACATGAAATACCATGTTGCTACTTGGAAGTTCAGAAATGCCAACATAGACCAGGTGCTTCATCAGAACGTAATACAGTCAAATGTTTTTGAACGTACTTGCATGAACGTAATCTTTGTTTTCGAACGTTTGACTGGCTAGAGTTTGATTCAGACTGTGTTTGCAGGTTTATGTTCCACTACGTATGACTGAGGGTGTTTGCAGACCACCATGTGAGCCTGTTGAAAGACCATTTCTAACCCTTGCCCCTCCCTGCAGGTTATGCCACCGCGGAGGCTTCCTGGCTGCCCGGTCGTCAAAGAGAAGGGCTGATCCCCCGTCCTCCTCCAGGTTCCTGCTGCTTTTGCGCCCCCCACTCACACCCTAACCCTTGCCCCACCTCCCCCACCCCCACCCATCCCCCTGCCCCGACGCGTCTTCGACCTGTCCCCACCCTTCTCTCTCCCACCGTCTGTGCACCCACGCCTGACCTCTGCTGCCTTTGTCACCTGTGACCTCTTGATCTGGCCGCCCAGCCACATCACCCTCCTCCACCCCCACCCCCCCACCTGTGCTCAAGCTAACGTTCCCGCAAGCTTTCCCCCCTGCCCAACACGTTACACCTGCCGGCTGCTTGTCAGGCCTCATGGCTACAGGAGGTCATGCCCCTGACATTGATGTGTTGAACAATCTACAACAGGTAGGAACTCTTTAATTCCTTCAACATAACAAGCGCTGTAGTTGCTCTGAACACGATTTATTATGGATTAAGGTGTTTTATGATATTTCTGAGGATATTTAGTGTTTAAAGAAGCTCTGGGCTGCTCCGGTATAAAAATATCTAACATTTTAAAACCCAAGAATGACTTTTTAATTATTTTCAGAGGATACTGGATTGCTGTTCGGCCCAAAACAGGGACATTTCTTTGTTGTACCCATTTAAATCATAGTTAACTGAAAGCGGTCACTTCAGTGGCCTGGGCAGCCCTGCTGACCAGGTAAGTGCTTTAGTTTCTGTAAATGCAAACATGCACTGCTGGACTTTCTGCAGAATGAGCAAATAAAAGGGGGAAGTTTGGCCCCTTTTGGACTCTTGTGCCACTTAACATTGAAGTACTTTGAATGCGTTCTGCATGCAAATCCAGGAACATAGACTGTCGGGGAGAAGAGCAGAGTTTGACTTGCAAAAGCAATCGAACTGTTTTAAATGAAAGGACTGCGAGGGGGCGCAGCAGATGTTACGATGTCGGCTCCGGTCGTTCTCTGCAGCTTTTTAAGAGCTGCTGGAGAGGGAGAGAGAGAAGCGAATTCGTTTAAATATCCCCCTTCTCAGCTGTAGGCAGCAAAATCTCTCACACCCGTTTTCACACCGAAATTCACTGCGCTAAGTCCTCCAGCTTGGTCATTGTGGACGCCGCAGCCAGACCTGGCTTGATGCAGAGCTACGAGCTGCCGGATATCTAATGTGGCTTCCTGCTTCCCCAGCCCCGTATTTTACCCAGCTGGATTTCTGGCCCCCTCAGGCGAGAGCTGCTCTTTCAAATGCCCCGTGTCATCATGAATGTCAGAAACAAAGTGCTTCTTCCTTCAAAAAGACCTTTTTGATGCTGTTTGCGTTGTTCTAAAGAAATTAGGGACTATGTGAACTGGAGTGAGTGTTCGTGGACAACACAGATTTTATGATGCCCCACACTTCCTCTCACGGTTCACAGTGAAACCAGAGGCTCCAGATAATTGCTAATTATGTCATGCAGGGGATTCAAAAGTAGTCATTCGTCTTCCCCGGGCTTGTGTTGGGGCGCTCACCTGCCGGACTCCGTTGCAAGCATGCAAATGTTCCCACAGTGCCACGAGCTAATCTTGTTGACCCAGATCCATCAACTGGTTCAAAACAGGTAGCAACAAACGCCAAGTGAGCTAGCTCGCTCGTTTGTGGCAGGCGAGTTTGATGAGCTACGACAGACACTCTGTAGATCTTCTTTCGAGGTGAAGGCTGGGGGGGGGGTGGGGGGGGGTTAGCCTCAACGCCGCCCATGAGCTTGGCGTTCTCCCTTTTGTCACTCTCCAGCTGTGTGCTCCCCTTCAAGGTCAGCACGCTGAATGCTAACAAGGAGCGAGAAAGAAACCTCCACACAAGAGTTCACCAGAGCTCAAAGTAATAACGGAGCTTTCATGTATAATTAGATTAGCCATCAAACACGGCTCTGGCAGAACGCCACTGTCACCAGTTCGCCCCGTTTCTCACGCAATGGCGTGATGATTATCTGGAATTAAGACGGCACCACGATGACTTCAAGACTGGATTGTCCCTTCAGCAGTCACTGCACATGGATGAGTCACACCCTGGTGTGTGTATGTGTACGTGTGTGTTTGGAAAATGCTTATTTGGAGCTCATCACAATGCTTTGTAGCTGTTCTTTAAGTGATAAAGATTAGCCTGTGTTCTCGGGCACAAATGACTCTGCCAACCAAGTCGTGATGTGTCATCATGCACAGTGGGATCTGTGTCATCTGCCGCGTTGGCTAGCATATTGTGCAGCGAGTTCGAGGGAAACAACAGACTCGTCTGCATATGCAGACCTTTCAATCATTTCCAACCCCTTGACGGCTTGTAAACTGTGAGCTCAGAGACACAGGCGGCTTTCCTGATGCGGGACTGACCGTTTCCTGCTTGCAGGTCAATGCTGTGATGCGAGGCTGTTGTGCAACGTAGAGTGTAGCAAGTTCACACTTGAAAAGGAACCATCACACAACTGAAATATTCCCACGGCATCAGTTTTTTCCAACATCGATGGTTCCCAACCGTCACAAAACGGTGTTTTTTAATTGCGCCTGAATCGAATACCTTCCATTGCATTGATGCACTGATTGATGCCTCTCTCTTCCACTGTGTTTGTATGTATTTGCATCGTGTTTTCGGCCCACATGCATGCGGCCACACATGCAAATGACCTTCCTAATTTGCTTGGGTTTTACCTGTCCGATGAACTTCCTCTGAAAGGCTTCATGCAGCGTCTTTGCAGTTGCTTGTTGACAGATGTTTTTCGTGGGCAAGTAAAGCTAATAAAGGAAGTAAAGTCACAGTACTTTTGTGACACTGTTTCCAAATACTGTATCTCTGTGCGCAAATATGTGTTTTACTTATTTTCACCACCGCTTTTCATCCAGGGGTCAAAGACAAATAAATACAGTTTCTCCAGTCTGTCAATGAAGTAGGGTGGTCTAACTCGTCAAACTCTAGATTACTGAAACCTAGCTGTAATCCAAACCCACTCTGCACCTTCGGAGCGACGCCACGTGACCTTAATGACCTCTCCACTTCGGAAGTGAGCACTAATGCGGGAGCACTTGCTCTCCGCCGACTGAACCGGACACACACACACGCGTATGACCTCCTGAAAAGGTAGTCGGCACTTCATGCATAATTGAGCGCATCTCACGAGCTTGCTGCTTCGCCGCATATGAAATATTAATTTTGTATTGAACGTTTGAGGCAAAAAAAGAAAAAAAGGTTCACTCGCATATTTTCAGTGGACGCGTCTCGAGTCTCGAGCTGATTGTTGGTGATGGCAAATGAGGTTGATTTTTTTTTAACATCACCACGGTGACGGACAGGAAAAAGTCATTATGACAAAGCTCTCAGGCTGCATTACTTTGACTTACATTAATCTACCCTCCTTCTGGGTGAAAATGTAGCAAATTATTGCGCGTGTCAGTGTCGGAAACTTATTGAAACACCCTCTTGGTCCAATATCATGTTCAAATATGGATATGTGATTGAACTGTGATTAAAGAGTTACAAACCTCATTGAAATGACTTAATGTCTTAAATCAAATTGAATCCATTAGAAAATATAAATCACCAATGTCAGAAGGCAGCCTGTCTCTGAAGTCTATTATGACACTTTTGTAGTAATTTAAGCTTCTGTTTGAGGGTTGTCCCTTTTTTTCCTGTATTAAAGTGTATTTTTTTCAGATTGTGAGAAGAACAGCGCCATAGCACACTGGATTCAGTCAAATCAGAGCTAAAAAATGGAGCCCACTCTCCATGTTCATGACACCTCTGCAGCTTTGATCATGACAGTGTTCTGAAAATGTCATGATTTGAGGGGGTACACATTGTATATTATCTCTCTCTTGCGCAATAAAAAAACGCCTTCTGTGTGCAGTTCTTCAGTGTTTTTTCCCAGTGTGTCTGTAATGGCCGTGAGTAACTGTGCGCCATCGTCTGCCACCCTCTTCCTGTTCAGACGGCGCCTCCGCCACCTGGGCCCGAGGTCGCCCACCTCCTGTGTCCTTCCACCTCAGCCAACTTCAAAGCTGACATGAAAGAGTCACTTGCAGAGCCTGAGCTGCAAAAAAAAACACGTTTGGAAGGAGTCCCTCAGTGTGTGATAAACTTGCTGTACTGCTCCCCCTTCGAATTATGGTAGAACCGTTGAATTCTGACAGACCGGAGAGCAAGTTCGGGATGAATTGGTTTGAAATTTGACGAGGCACAAATCGGCCTAAATAATGAGAGAATTGGAGCGTTCCCTCCAGGTGAACCGAGCTTTTTTTCCTTTGCCTCAGTCTGGTGTAGACAGGTAGCGCTGATCATTAAATGTATTCTGTCCCTCCATCCCACTGGTAATTAGGGAGTAATGGAACCCTGGCACAAAGAAACCCGAGACCACTGAGTGGCAGCCAGCACGCTCGCTGTGCCAGCGCCAATCTGAGGCAGCCTGTCCGGCTTGTCCGGCCAATCAGAGCCCCCCCCCAAACACGCTGCGGGAGGAGACGCGTCCAGTCACCATCTCCAGGGGATGTCCAGTGCATTAGCTCTACGCTGCTTAGCACTTTGTCGTATTGATTTCATGTCTGTGCTACATGTAGTGGAGGATGTACAGACACCATGCACCGACTCCAACCTGACTGAAAAACTCATCAGTATTTCGGCTGCACAGACAAAACAAAAACAGATTTGCTTTAAGGTCCCATGACATAGCTGTATAAACTATTTCATGTAGTTGGTAAGCTGTATATGTAATTTATCAAAAGATAAAAACATTTTTTTTCACGGGGGGAAGGTTTTTTTTGGCAGGCCAGATTTCCCTCCTCAGTGAAAAGGTTCCGTGCGGTAATAATATAATCTGATTGGCTACGACAGGTATAAATCAGTTTTACACACAGCGAGGACACACGTAACTCTCAACAAGCAATTTATCAAACCACTTTCTCAAAACCACACAACTGAGTAAACCTCGTGTCAGATACATAAAATGACTATTATTAAAAATATGGACATGCTCACTGTTGCTGGCGGTGTTTGTTTGCTAACCAGAGTAGCTAATCTGTGAGCATCATGGGCTTTTCAGACAGTAAATAATCTTTATCAGACAAGACAGCATTTACAAAATAAATAAACTTACAGGTAGTGATGATGTCGCTGTCTCCTTCAGTGCTGGTATAGCATTGTTCTTTAAAATCAGTTTTCTGCTAAATCCCAACTTCACTTCCATTGCATCAATGAAAGGGGTGGGTTGGGAACACAAGAGGGCCAGCTGTTTGTTTCAGAGTGTGTTCTCATTGGAGAAAATAAAATACGTACATGCCAGTTTTTCATAGCATGAGAATCTGTTTTCGAATTGGACTGTTTCTGAACAAAGAGTGCTGACCAACCATAAACAGGAACTTTGACACACACTTTTGACATTCACATGGCCTCGTGAGTGCCCAAATGGTCATATTATACCCCCAAAACCCCAGAAAAGTGAATTTTGATGTCATGGCACCTTTAAATGTAGACATAAACAAATTTTAATGTTGCTGCTGAAAATAATCCCCAAAAAAATCAAATGACCTCATAGGTCGATAGGGACATGGATTTGGCACTTTATCATAGTCCCTCTTCAGGCTTATCATTACCCAGGCCCATTGTGTTTCCATTATTAAAGCCCGACTCAGCGTGTGTGAAGTCGTCATAGCAACGTGCCGAGCTGTGTTGGACTGCCGAGAAAGTGGTCCCCTCCAGTGGGGAGGATGATTTCCTGACTATGTCGGTCTTTGAAAGTGGTCGAAATGACTCAGAACAGAATCTGATGGCGCGTGCGAGTTGGAAGTGTTGATGGAGGAAGTTATCAAGCAGAATGGACTGTTGTAGTGAATAGAAACCCTGCAACAGAAAAAAGAGGAGAAACACGGTTTGTCAGATGATTTATCCTGCTTTTAGGAAATAGACAGATACCAATAAAAGACAACAACAAAAACAAAACTTTTGAATTGAAAAATAAACATGAGGCTGTAAAGTGAGTAAAGCCTGGTCGGTCTTTGCCTCTCTTCTATCCTCGTTCGATGGATAGTTTTAACTTGCACAAAAAAGCAACAGCACCAGACTTTTTGCATGTCACAAAAAAGTGTTCCATCATTTATATTTGTTGAGTAGTTTTTTATAATCTTTAATATATGTGCATATGTTGGGGTGTAATTTCTGCCATCAGAGTCAAGCTGCGCTATGCGACAGTGGCACCTGATTGGCTGATACCTACAATGCAGTCATCACAGTCGCCCCATTTATCCTATAATCAAGCTGCAAATTCTTGGCAGTGGCGACGGCTGCTCCATATGCTGCTATTCATCATTTAAAGGGAAAGAAAGAAACTTCTCAAACTCAAATGCCAAAGTGAAACTGATTCATTGATTGCATTTTGATTCCAGCTTTGTAACAACTCATTGCAGACTTTCAGCCTCTCTGACACGAAGTCTTTGTCTCCTCCGCCAGGTGAAAGGGGAGGAGGAAGAGGAGGAGGAGGAGGAGGATGAGGACGGATCCGTGGAGGAGCAGGAGGAAGTCGCAGAGGAGGACGAGAGCTGGGAGAAGGCCCTGTCCGTGGAGCGCTTTGGCGACATCATCAGTGACGCTGCCTCGACCAGTAGCGACAGGATGGGCCGTCACTACACCGAGAAGGACTTTGAATGTAATCAAAGAAGGAGTCAGTGCTGTTGCACCTTTTAGCATCATTAAGTTTAGCTGGGCACCAAACTGGGACATGTTGGTGTTGGAAAGATGAGCACACGGTCACCACATGTTGTATAAGGACACAATGGAGGCTGAGAATGCATACTGCTGCGTTCCTCTGAAAACCACTAAGTGTTTCTTCGTGACTGCATGCTAATCAAACTCCAACCTCTCCGTTTATCCTGTGTCTTTCAAGTTTTTCATGAGGAATTAGATCGAGGAAGACCAGACCGTGCGTGACGAATGTCACGTTTTTAGCCGAGAAGCAACAAAATGCGTTTACAAGCTTGGCAGCCGATAAACAAGGGACGTCACAGCTTGAAGGTGCCTTCAGAAAAAAAACGTTTTTCGTGTAGTGGAAGAAATAATACCAAGTACAGAAGTAGTCCGGATAGGTTTGAGCATGTGCAGCAGCTCCAAATAATCAGCTCATCTGAAACCACTGCTGCCGCAAGGAGAAGCTGTGAAGTCCTGTTTTCAGCAGTGATTCAGTTTCCTCACAAAAAGGCACATTTGGGAGCACGTCGGAGAGGCTGTCTGTTCGCAGGAACACTCGGTCACACGCTCCCTTCGCGCCTTCGTACGACACAAAGAGACGCAGCTTGCCGCTCTGTGGCGTCTACTCGGTTGGGGGGGGTGAATGGGAGATTGTGTTTTCCTGACGCCGCTTGTTTTGCCGCAGATCACCGGCACACATTCCACCACACGCACCACCCCTTGTCCACCCACCTGCCCGTACCCCAGCGCCTGCGCAAGCGGGTGCACAGTGCCGACCGGCGGCGCAAGAAGAGGCGGAAGAAAAAAAAGACCTCGCTGCCGCCGTCTGACGTCACGCCCACCATCCACGAGGTAGACGAGGAGGAGGCGGAGTCTGAGGCAGAGGCGCGGGAGGCGGCCGCCATGCCCACCGAGCCGCCTGGTGTCGAACCAGAGGTAAAATAAGGCTGAAGAGCCTCATCTCGGACGACACGATCAAAATCTTTCAAAATAAAAGCGTACAAGCTGGAGAAGCTGGAGAATCAGGACGTTTGCTGGCTCGGACTTGAAGAGTCCGGTGTCTTCCTCCCCCTCTCACTGATCTTCCTCTTCCTCTCAGTTTAGTTTGGGGAGCCAAGAGGACTTGGAGGAGCCCCGTTCGCTCAACACCGTCCACGTGGAAAACGAAGAGCACTCGCTGTCGAGGAGGGCGGCAGGCTCGGTGGCAAAAGCGGAGGCCCATAATGGGGACATAATCGTTCTCGGCCATTGCGAGGAGGCGGATAGGGAGGAGTCAGGCTGCAACAGGTGGGCTCCCATCACATGTGGGTTTCCACTGGGTTTGTGAAGTGAAACCCTGGTGGAAACGCTCTCTCATTAGTGTGCAGAGGAAGGAAGACACTGTATATCTGTCTTCATCTGCTAAACGTTCCACCGTATTCTCCACCAAGTTGTTGTCTTTCAAAGGCTGTAGGTGGGAAGGGGGGTGGGTTGGGCATCACATGTGTTGATGGCAGCTTTTCACTACAGAACAAACAGCTTCTCACTGAGGCTGAAAACACAAAGCTCATTAACAGCGAGGAGGTGAAACCAAAGCCGTGGACTCTAAAACACCAAAAGAAATATGTTCAGAGGTGTTACAACGACACTTTGCTGCATTAAGTGAAACTACAGAGAGGGATCGATTAGCATCTCTGTGTTTTTGAGCGCGTGAAAGTCCTTTTTCTTTAAGCTGAGGGGAAGTATAAACCATGCAGTAGTGTCATTTCTTTGTGGCCTGTGCACAATGTTGTCAATGTGGAGTGAATTTACATGTATGATTGAATGACACCCACCAAATGTAGTGTTTTTTCGCAAGCCGGTAGCTTTGCTACAGTTTATTTAACATGTAACATGTAACGTATGAAGTAAATATGACAGAATTAACCAAGACTTACGAATGCTGCCAATATATTCTGTCATATTTTGTGTTTCGGTATTTATAAGAACAAACACCATCCACTGGTTTAGTTGTAGCACATATGATTAGACCCATCTGGCTCTCTGACATGCATAACCATCACAATATGAATTATTTGGTGATGCTCTGAATTATATATGGCGTCGGATGCTGGGAGGCCAGGGGCTCCATGGTGATTCAGCCATTTGCCTCCGTTCAAGCCCTCGGCTGGATAAAACCATAGTAACGACCATCATGACTGTGCCAAGCCATGTTGTGCTGCTGCCTCGGAGTGAACACAGCAGGGGATGACTCAGATCCCAGTGAGGGGAGCGGCTGTGCGGCTGTGTTGTGTAGCCCTCTGCTGGCCAACCAACAACAGTGCGGCCAAAGCAGCAAAACAAACAAACGTGGTAGTAATAAAGGTGGAACTGTTGTTTATTTTAGCGTAACAATAGTAGAGACTTATCTCACGTCTACGTTTGATTCACAAGTGCCTCCCTTATGTTCCAGCATCCTCCCAGGGTCCGAGCCCTCTTGCTCCACCTCGGCCCACAGCTGGTTACGCAGGAAGCCCGTCCACCACCGACAGCCGGGCGCCCAACGGAGCAACTACGACCTGCGCGAGCGGATCTGCATCGGCAGCATGACCGCCATGGAGATGGCTGTCTACCAGCAGGTGCCCACCGATGAGGCCGAGGCCCAAATGCTGGCCAGCGCCGACCTGGATGACATGAAAAGTAAGAAAGTCACCATCAAGGGAAAGCTGACCACAGGGATGTTGGAACAAACAACAGTAAACAAAGACAGAATAAACTGACTTTTAAACTACACTACCGGTCAAAAGTTTTAGAACACCCTACTTTTTCCAGTTATTTATTGCAGTTCAAGTCGTGCAAGTCCAAT
>JASSRZ010000023.1:3741745-3769203 GCA_032164315.1 Malacoctenus gilli
GAGACATTAAAGTGAATAATTTTCAGTAAAAAACTGGAAAAAGTGTGGTGTTCTAAAACTTTTGACCGGTAGTGTATTTCTGTGATTTGTAGGGGATAACACTGCTTTGGCACAGCACAGTTACACTGAGAATCAGCCTTTGTGTTTCCTCCGTTCAGGAGTATTGAGAGCAGAAGTAATGTCGCACCAAAGTGAAGGTATTGATTTCCCGTTTGGAGATGACTCGGTGAGGGGGGGGGTTGAATGCGAGTGATCATAGGCATGAGGCAGCCAGAGCGCTCCAGCGGGAGCACCGTCAGACCTCCACGGCAGCACCAGACAACACGGCCGCCAGGGTATTAACGGCGCGGCCACGCCAAGTCCCTCTGAACCGCCGTTGTAGTCACGCAGAGAGAACTTCGGCTTCGCTGTAACCTGAACACACGTGGGGATGAGCTCACAGAGGGAAGGAAAATCACTGTCAGCATCCTTTTGTACCTGGCGGAGCGCCGCTGAGCCCCGTCATGATGTCACCTTTTATGATATAAATACCCAAACTATGCACCTGTTTTTGGTTACAGGAACAAATGATTTATGTAACTTCTCTTTGACTAAACTGCTTTAAACACGTTGTTGGGAAGACACACTTCCCTCATCTGCGTTTTTGTTTTGCTAAGTTTTATTTGTAGCTGCAGCTCCCTCCGCTGGCTGTGAGTAACATTACAGCTGTGGAGGTTGCACCAGGGCCATAGATCAAAAAGAGGACCAGGGTGTGAACTGGCCTGCCCAAGAGTGGACTGGCGCTTTTATGTCACACAAGCATTTTTGTATTTCCTGTATTTTGCCGCGTATCGGCTTCCTTGACTGACTTTGACATCTTTAAATGTCAAGCTCTGACATTTACAGGCCCAGCAGCGCTCCCTCAGAACTATGATGAAATCTGTCCCTCGGATCAAGGCGAAAGGATTTCTCAAGGTGCTGTAGAGTCAAGAGTAAGTCAAGTGTTGGTTCAGATCTTGTTTCTGTTCAAGAAACACGCTTGTACACTCTCGCTGTTGTCGCATTCGACCGTCTCAGTGTTGTAAAGCTCAATCATTGATAAGTTGCACTCGCTGCTGCTGCTACATATGACTCGATTTCACCACGGGCATCCTACACAATCCGTCTCATGAAAGCAACCCACACAGCTGCAACCCCCCACCCTCCTCATGTTTGATGGTAGAATAGGCCTTTAACATTGTAATACAGAGATGGGAATGTTACTCCAGTCATAACTTCTGGCCATCAAAAGTGCACGTTCATTTAAGATAATTCTTATTGATTACATATTGTAATACAGAGATGGGAATGTTACTCGAGTCGTAACTTCTGGCCATCAAAAGTGCACGTTCATTTAAGATAATTCTTATTGATTACATATACATTGTGTTTATCAGCAAACAAAGTTAAATTATTAGATAATGTCCTAACTGGATATTTCAACAATACAACTGCATCTTAAACTGTCATTTTCGAATGAGATATTCAGCCTTCAATGTGGAACACTGTTCTAGTGTCACATTATTTGTTGGCAAAAATCAAAGCTGTCAATTCAAAGTCCTTCAAGGACATAAAAACAGAATCGAGCATTGAAAAACAGTAAAAGATTTGAAACTGGGGGCCCATTTGGGTTACAAACTCTCGCCTGTCGAGAGGACCAAAACACTTTCTCCTGGCATGAAGGGGGCATTAATTAACAGGACCCGTGGTCGATTCCCCTTCACCAGCGACCCTGCCCCTGGGCTTTCCTGCTCTGCCAGAGCAGAGTGATCATTGACTGTTTAGGAGCCATCTGGAAAACAGAAAAGCAGGGCACCCAGAGTGGCTCGCGATGAGCTATCGAAATTTGCCGCGACTGATGCTTTGCATCGACGGGCTGCAGAGATCCCCGGCTTTTGCTCCCGTGCTTGTGGCAGGAAATGCAGCGCAGAGTGCGCTCGCAGTGAGATCGAGATGTTGTTATGGATGTTACGTCACCCGCCCTCAGGAGTTCGCCTGATATTAGGTTTTGAAGTGATGGAAGACCCCCTTTTTGCACATCTGCAGGAAACAACACACTCAGTGGTAGTTTTGAGCCTGCATGGTTCCTAGTCAAGACAAATAGGTTGGGAAAGACTCAAGGGAGATGGACGGATGGATGTGTAGACGACAGTATGCATTCTTTTCAGCCAATGGTCAACAAATGGTAACGGGCAAAGTGTACTTCACTCCAAGCGTCATAGTCGGGATTCATCTGTCCCTTACAGCTCCAACTCAATTGGTTATACTGCCCAACATGACAGAAAAAGCAATATTTATCTGCAGTCCTCAATATGTGATGGATGGATAGGTGGAGGTCTATCTATCCTTTTTGAATACTCAATAAGAGTAGGGTAGACTGCGCCTATGGAACGAAGATCAATTGAGTAATATTGGCATGGGTGTTGTGACAAAGTGAACGTACTCTACAAATATAGGGGTTGTGTTCACTGCCACAATCGGAGACCAAACTGTCAGCTGTCAAACTAATGGCACCACCTGGCTTTTGGTGGACTGGTGGGATTGCATCATACCTGTGAGAGGCAGTCACAGCCATGCAAGGAAACATTTCGTTTAAACGTTTAATTTCTGTCTATTCTCCTCATGCAAGCCTAGAAGACTTGTTCCAGACATGGTGCTGACAAACCAATTGTTCTTCCCACAAAGGAAGCGTAAAGAAACTCAGCAGCAGCTTTAAACTGTCATCAATTGATAACCACTAAAATCAGACAACAGCTCCTCGGGGGAGGGGGGGCACATTGGTTTCCATGGAAATGCAGGGACAGTAATGACAGAGCTCCCTCGGAGATTAACCGCCACCACATCTCCACCGATGCCGATCCTCCCGCCAGTTACACTTGATAGAATTCATGGACCTTTGAATTGATGACATGTGGTCAAACATCTAAAGGAGATGCCAACCTCTGCAGATTGCGCCTCACCTCACCGATGCATCATATGGTTGGAAACTAGTGTTGGCAGTTTGGAAGGCATCTGCCCATACACTCTGGTCCACCCTTTCTTGCTTTTCCATCAGCAGCGAAAATCAATGTGCTGTGGACATCATTAAAAGTACGGAAGGAGGGGGGTAGGCGGTGCTAACGTGCATCTAACCGGTGGGTCTCATATAGTGGATCATGCCTCATTGACAACTTCCTGTTGTAGTGGCAGCTTCAAGCAAACAGTGATATTTCTGTATCCCTGGAAGCTCTCGCTGCTAATGTTCCACATTGGATTTAAGGCAGAACTTAAGATTTGGCTTCACTGAGGATGCTGCGTTTGTGGCCAAGATTTTTTTTTGTCTTTGTGAAAGCTGATTTAACATAATCAGCGACGATTCTGTGATTGCGATACTTCATTTTCATCCCCTTATCACGGCCGAAGTGTGGTTTCGGTGTGGTTCTTAGAAGCTTTTTGCACAACTCATACGAAAGCGTCGAGTCACGGCGTCAGAGCGGCGAGAGCAACAGTGCTCAAGAGTTGGATGAGCAGTCTGCTCAGCTGGAGAGCGGTGGATCGGAGGAGGTACCGACCGTGGAGATGACAGACATTGAGAGCCAGGACAACCATGGACATGGGACCCCTGACAAAAAGGGTTGCGCAAACCACCCCACGCCAGAGCGCCGCTGCAGCGTCCAGAAGGGCTTTGGTGGCCTGCAGCCGCATCAGCACCATGGTTTACTGTCGACCGCGGAGGGCGGGGAGGACTTCGAGGAGTTTGTTTTGGACTTTGATGATTACGACTTGCTGGAGTCTATCCACACCCAGCTGGGGTCTCCACTCGAGCCCATCCGTGAGTTGAAATCCAACATATTGGGTCACCTCGCATTTGTCTACACCTAATGAAGAGCTGCTTGATGCCTATTCAACACTAATGACTGTTACGTCATGCTTCGGAAGCTCTGATGCAATCACAACACAATGGGAGCTTCACATGATGAGCACTTTATGCTATTTTTACATGGGTAATCAATGGAAATGAGCCATAGTTTCCATTGAATATGTGCCCCTCCTGCTAGCCTAATTAATAACGGTATGATTCTCATTCACGGCCACACACAGAGCAAAGTTGTCCGAGCTATTGAGCGAATTGACACAGTGTTCGACTGCTGCCATTTTCTACTGGTCTATTGATCCAGTGGCACCCATTTGGCTCCAGGCTAAAGAAACAGCCAGAGCGGAAAGTTATTTCATTGACAAACCATGTGTTGCATGTTGCATCTCTTTCTCTCTCTCTCTCTCTCTCTCTCTCTCTCTCTCTCTCTCTCTCTCTCTCTCTCTCTCTCTTTCTCTCTCTCTCTCTCTCTCTCTCTCTCTCTCTCTCTCTCTCTCTCTCTCTCTCTCTCTCTCTCTCTCTCTCTCTTTCTCTCTCTCTCCTCTCTTTGGACCTAAAAGCCCAGCGCATCAGTCATGCACTAAAGTTCCAGTTCTTAGAAGTGAACCACAGCTACAAGCATGATAGCCCAGTTTCACGTTTGGTGAACCACCAATCCATTACACCGCTGACATTTGGGCATGCTGAATGTAGCTGTAGCACCTACTTTCTTAGAAGCAGTATTCCTTGATGGCAGTGGCATCCTGAAGTAGGACCAGGTGCCAAAAAATGTTCCAGGAATAGTTCAAGAAAGAACCCGCATGCATTTGAGGTGTCGACTTGGCTTTCGGGCCCTTCATATCTTGATTCATTTGAGAATCGCATTTGCGCCACCGAGTACAGTTCCACTGCTACATCTTGGTTTCACACACCACAGCAGAGCTGCAGACATGAGGTGGAGACACACAGTCTGTGCGTTACACTGAAAAAACAATTGGTCTTCTAGGATGGTAGTGTAATTCAGACAGGACACCAAGTTATACTTCCTGGATTTGGGGAGGCAAATGTGAGCCAGTTGTCCTTATGGAAGGGTGGATTGGAACGACTCTTCAAAAGTAAAAGTGGCCCCTACAGCTGCAGTTCCTCATTTTTTGTTCGTGAAGGCCTCCATTTTATCTCTAAGAACGGTTCTGGACCTTGTCTCAGGTCTCTGATTCACCAAAGCAGTATTGAGAAGCTCATAGCTGGCAAACACACTTTGTCCTTTGACAAAAAGCAAACAAGGGCCATGCAAAATGCATGATTTGCAGGGTCAGCTCTACAGTATTTTCCAGAAAATACCTGTTTTTAGAATTATTTGAATAAAATCAGTTTGAAAGGGGGGTCCTGACAGCTTAGAATCCAAAGTTAAAGATGTTTTATGTGCATTCATGTCAATGACAAAGGTCGATTCGCTGCTCCTCAACCAAGACAAAAGGTCCACAAGGTTTGTCCTTACAAAAATACATGACAAAATCTTCTCTACACCCAACAGCTCCAGTCTGGTCTTCAAGATGAAAATATGAGGAGAATGACATGAATCTCAAAAGGCACAAATTCTTTTAGAAAAAAGGAAAAAAAATCACACTTAAAAAAGGCTGAACTCATAAGTGCATCTTGGTATTCCACCAAAAACGACCTCACCGTGCCCCCTCAGCCAGGCTTGAAAGGTCGACCGAGTCAAAGAGCAGGGAAGAACAGAACAAGGCTATTTTCACCTCCGCTCGCCTGCCCGGACTTTTGCCCTGCCCTGTGGTGAGAAATATCATCTCATCCACCTTGGTGAGGTCGGTTTGTGAATGGCCAACCTTTACCACCGTCCCCCCCCTCAGGATGAAATGCAGCCTAACTTCATTCCCATTTCCATTCCTTGCTGTTTCCTCGAGGAAGGCATGACGCGGTGGAATGGAACACTCCAGGGCAGTTTAAGCGCACTCAGTCACAAACATGCAGCCGGCAGCTGTAAAAAATTGAAAATGACAGTGTTTATTTAGTCAGAAATTACATTCAGCCATCGGGCCTGTTGGACCGGTCTGCTGCAGTTCCATAACAGATCCAAACTGCCCTCTCAAGCCTTTACCGTGACCTAGACCAACCCCGGGCCGTAATCTAATCATGTGTACCCTTGGCTTTGCTTGTGATAGCGTGATAATTACAAATCATGCACTGCTTAGGAACAGTTTATTTAGAACGTAAATAAACATGACTTTCTTTAGAACTTGTGAAAAAATAACCCAAAATATTAACCCCTTTGAATTCCCCTACTTTTCTTCCTAAATCCAATCACTGAATGTGATTGGATCCCCATCGAGACTGCAGCGTGCCCGACCAGAGACCACACAAACAATCCTAATATTTCATGCTACCATTAAAAACAAGCATTACACCAGCACAGTGCTGTTGGAAAAATGTAAACAAAACCTTTGGGGAGATGATGCCAAAAGGAGCTAATTAGAGTCAGGAATAAGCAACAGGTTCAGTCCAAGAAATGTGATGTAGTCCAGGTGTGGAACCACTTTGCCTTGTAAAAACAGTTTTCCCTCCACAAGCAGCATCTGCTGTTGGGAATCATGTCCTGCAAAACCATCTCGGAAGAACAACACTTTGTTTCCTTGAAACGTCCACTTTGTTTTTCGATGGTGGTAAAAGATCATCTGACCCCTTGGTTCAGACTAAACATGTGAGGTGCAGGTGCACCGTGTTTACAGTGTGAAAGGCAAACTTACCAAAGACAGGAAGTGTCGCTCACCCACCGCTCTTTCTGGGCGGCATTTTGTCGTCGTTCCAAATCAACCAGTGAGTCTGTTTTTTCCTTCTCCACTGCCACTTTGTCACTGTCAGACGATGCTTGTTGCAGGCAGTTGCTCGCTACGTGGACAGCCTTTTTATGATGGTCGGACATTGTCCTGGGTAGCTTCAGTTTGTAGTCAGAAGTGGGATGTAAAAACCAAAGGGCAGCTTGAGACCCTGGACCAACCTGGTCTGAAAACACCCAAAGGTTATTCAGTGTCCCACAAGTCCGAAAGCTATAAGCAAAAACTCAATTAGCATCTGAAGGCAAAGTTTTCAGACTTTGGTTAACATTCTGTTGGGTCAACTACTTTTGAAACTATGAGTAGGCATCACACACCCTGTGTTTACCAAAGACCACCTTTAAGTTTCATAACACGAGCGAGCAAAAATTTAGTACAGTGGTAAAATAAAGGGAGACCACTTCCAGAAAAAAGCAGGTCACACTATAAGGCCTCCTGTTACGACCTGAAAGAGTAAGATCACAGACACAAGCAGCCGGAATGAGTTTTCTCCACAGGGTGGCAAGCCTTGCTCTTATAAATCAAATGGGGAGTTCGATCAACCATGAGAGCCTCAGAGTGGGTGTCCACTGTGAGTGGAGCTTTCTGATGTGGTTTGCCTGGTGCCCCCCCCCCACCCCCCGTTGTGGTGCACCTGACACGGTTAACTGAGAGGTGGCCTCAGGGTGGAACCAGGAGAGGGGGCACAGTGTCTCTTCATTGGCCTGGGAGATGGAGTAAGATGTGGTCGTGAAGGTAATGGTAACTGTATTACCACCGGAACGCCAGGTGGGCTTGGCAGAGAAAATGGTGAAGGGATGGAGGCATGAATGGAAAAAAGGCACCATAGTGAAGCTACATTATGACCACTTTCTAATGAGGATGCAAGGTGGAGGAAGCATCATTGTTTCAGGCTGCTTTGAAGTCGTTTACTGCCCCGAAGTGCTGAACAAACTCTGCGGGCCGTTCACAGCAGACAACCCAAAGAATATTGCTAACCTTTAAGAACTTCTGGTGTAGCATTGACCCAAGAAAACCTCCTGAACATCACACGGTAATGACTTTAAGAGTCTAATCAAACCTTTTGGTGTCAAAGGAGGTTTGACCAGTTATTAAATCTTCCTTTAAAAGTTATTGGGACTGTTTAATCAGTTTTTTTGGAAAACTTCAAAGGCTTCGCTTACTTTTTCTCGCCACGGCCGGTGGTAAAACACATCACAACTTTGCTACTATTCTACCAAATTACATAGTAGTCACAACGTCAAATCACCCCACTCTAAACACAAATTCCGCATCACTCGTTAGCCTTTTACTTCTCATTTCCCTGCTCCTTTATTCAAATTCAATGACCACCCAAGGATCCCCTTGCTCTTTTATTTTAAAATGAGTGCCAGGCCTCATGAAAAGGGGGCCTCATTATCCCCAAAGAATAACAGATGATTTGCAGGTCAAGGAAATTGAAAGTGAAACACTTTTTTTTTAGGAGGAAGAGGGGGAGGAGGGTGAGAGCAGCTCCTCCGTAAAAGTTTCCCATGGCACACAGAGGTGCCGAATCACCCTTGCCCATGTAACTTCTTCGTGCCGTCAGGCTGGAAAACTTGAACAGACACCTAAAAACTAATTTGTGGATTTCCAGCTGTGAGTGCAGTTTTATGACTTAAAAAGGATGTCGGTTGTGTCGGTGGGCCAAAAAAGTGTGTGTGTGTGTGTGTGTGTGGGGGGGGGGGTTAGTGGTCAGACCCTGTCCCGAGAGGGCCGCAAAAAACACTGGGAGCCTTGTTTGACCTCTGCCCCTCCGCTCCACAGGCCACAGGTTTGAGGACAACCCCGGCGTGCGGCGCCACCTGGTAAAGAAGTCGTCCCGGTGCCAGATGACGCGAACCAGCAACAGCTCCACGCCGCTGTCAAGCCTGAAGAAGAAGAAAAGGGCGGCGGACAAGAAAACTCATGAGGTTTGGCGCTGAGAGTGGCAGCCATGTTTCCTGCTACATGCAATATTTAATTATCGACGTGGAGGAGACGCATAGCCGCTAACAGTTACATTCATTCAACATCTGATCGCTATCATTATATGAATTAGGGTTGGTTGTAGTCAAACCTGGGTGCTCCATTACAGAGCTAGCACATAGACATGGCACAATTCCACTGCTAATCCACCAGAATTTGTATTTGAATTCACGGTTCTTATGCTGGAAATGGATGACAACACGATGAGCAGTTGGTATAAAAAATAATACTTTTATTGATTGGAAAGTAGACTCTAAATCTTGTTGGTTGGACTCAATAGCTTCAGAATTCCTTTTTATTCACAGAGGTTGCTACAACCAGACACATTCTTGCTGCTCCTCCCTACTTTTAAACTGTATTTTGGAAGTATTTTATATGGCTATTGATCATATCATTTTTTATTATTATGATGACAGGTTTTGGAATTTTTTTTTTAAATGCTTGCCCACACTTGACATTTATGTAAATGCACTATCTTTTATCACATTCACCTCAACTTCACCATAGTTGGTTGTTTTCATATAAAGTCCGAGACCAACACCGATAGAGGAGCTGATAAAAGCCCATCCTCTGAGGGTACAAGTGGGCAAAGAAAAGGGAAGTGGAGTGGTTGTAGACTAAAGTCTGAGTGACCTTATGAAGGTCAGCGAAAAAGACAGGGCAGACATGTGTTTTTTAAGAAGAAAGGGAGAGGGAAAAAAATGAAGATGGGAACAGTTCTCAATCTCTTCCCGGAAACTCCATCATGCTCTATTAACAACGTGATTGATGCGTATTGCACGCCCCGACGGTGTTCGGACGAGATGTGAGGCGCAGTCCTGTGTTTTAGCGCTTAAGGTTGGTGTCCTGCTTGGCCTGCAGTTGTTTGTGGAGCTGAACGAGCTGATTGTGGAGAAGGACCATGAAATGCGCTGGAAGGAACGGGCGCGCTGGATCAAGTTCGAGGAGGATGTGGAGGAGGAAACGGACCGCTGGGGCAAACCTCATGTGGCCTCACTCACCTTCCGCAGCTTGCTGGAGCTCCGGCGAACCATCACACAAGGTGAAAAAAGGCGGCGGCGCCACCGTGCACGGGTCCTTGCGCGGCCCGGGCTGGATTTGACCTTTTTTCATGCAAAGACCAAAGAGAAAAAGCCACAAATGTTGGTTTTCTTGCAGAGTTTTATTAAAAGTGAATCCAATGAAATTATGGGTAAACCACTTTGTTTGCTCCCCAGGTGCCATCCTTCTGGACCTGGAGCAGAACTCTCTGCCAGGCATCGCCCACTTGGTGGTGGAGACCATGATCATCTCCGATCAGATCCGAGCCGAGGACCGACCCAGCGTTCTCCGGGCCCTGCTCCTCAAACACAGGTGACGAACCGCTTCCAAACGCAACAGAGGAAAAAACAACCGTCATTCTGTTAAATCTGTCATTTTTTCCTCGCAGTTTGCTCACAAGACTTGTACCGTCATCTGGTTTGAGTAATGAAGCCATTTTTTTTTTTTTTTTTTTTTTGAGGAAATAGAGGCTCCATTAGGCGTGAATAGCGTAACGGTCAGCACTCTCGCATCACAGCGCGACGGTTCCGGCTGAGCACCCTTTTTCGGTGCGGGTTTTGCTCGTACATGTGTGTGAACGAAGAAACCTCTGGGCAACTGCACAAACCACTGCGCCACGATTTACTACTCTTCCTCACAGTTTGATGTGTAGGTGTGTCCTACTTTGTGCATATTTTGGTAATTCTGAGACTCAGTCCAAAAAAAAGCCAAAACTTGCTTAAGAAAGACTTAAATGCCAGCAAACTATTAAAGACTGACACTCAGATGAAATAAAAAACAATTCAGATGAGGCTCAATGCGGCCTGCCAGCGGGCGGTGTTTGTTGGCCCTCTCAGACGTTCCTGGAGAAGGGCGGGTCCACACATGGCACGGCGAGGCCACTCAAAGAGGAATGTCTTGGAACTCACAGCTGCTCAGGATCACAAAAGTCCATATCTTAAGCCCTTTTCCCGAGATGTGCCGAGAACACGAAAGTGATCGCAGCTTCGGCTCTGCCCACCATCCAAACATCAATCAACCTCTCAATTACAGACAATATGGATCTCTTTGTTTACGTCTTCCTGATGCCGGTCCGCGGCACTTTGGTAGCCCAGCGAACTGAATCTTTCCTACATAATCATTACCCAGCACTGCAGGTAAAAAAAAGAATAAAGCTCACTTCGAGGCAGCTGAGCAGGGAATTTCCAAAAAGTGACATTTAACAAGACTTGGTTCTTCAGCCGCTGTACTTCCCCGGGGTTGACTAAATTGTAAATGTCAGGGCTGCGCCGTGGCTGCGGCAAGTCTCAAAGCCTCCCTCTGCCGCGCTCGAAGTTTTATGCTTCAGTGTGTGAGCTGTCCTCAATCTTTGATCTCAGCTTTTGTCGGGGGACCCTCGGCGTTTCGAACATCTATGTCCCCGCCAGGCCTCGTCTCTTGCTGTGGGTGAATCAGGCTCCTCAATCTGGGCTCGCTTAAATGTTCAACATGTTTGATTTCAGATGAAACAGACTTTAGACGAAGGGAGAACAAGAAAAAGTCTGACGGTTTTGGGCGTCGTTCACCCGCCAAAAGTCAGTTGTTTCTTACCGTCAGGGTGAGCCGGTACCCTGAGCTGTGGCGTCATGGGGGGAGGGGGAGGGGCTTTCACATATGCAGCTTGTTTACGGACGCGTCATCCAACGCGGCCCTCCAGGTCGATGGCGTTGCTGGAAATTATCGGGTGTTACGTCAAACCAGCGGAAGTGTACATGAGTAGATTTAGGCATGGAGGCGGGGGGGTCCTCTCTTACTTTGCATGGGGATGTGACCGCTGGAGCCCGTTGGCTCCCACCTATCGACTGGCACCCGCAGTGACATGGAAGCAGGACTGGCCTGACCCACATGGCCGATGGAACGGTGCACCGCGAGTGCAGAGTGAGTGATTGACTTTGTGGTTGCGTAATGGAGGTTAGAGGAAGGAAAAAAAAGGCAACTGATTGACGGCTGTCACAGCAAATTACGAGAGGTAGGACGAAACGTCTGAGCCTTTTCTCACCTTAGAGAGGACGAACCTGTCAGAGGTGTAGAAAAGAGAAGAATGTGAAAGTACATCAAACAAGTTAGAGTTTTAAACTCTCACCCTCACATTAGAGCAAAAACTTTCAAACTGAAGATAAAGAGCAGTTTTTTCATTCCCCCTCTCACCTACGATCTTACTTTTGGACTCATTTTCAGTCTTTATCTTGGCCGATAAATTCTTCCCAAGTTAGTTTGGGATTTACAGGCCACTTTTAAGACGCTGTGAAGCACACGAGCCAGTAAGTGTCATATTTTTTAAGACGCGAATCGATAAAAAAATTATTCCAGAAGTGCTTCTCACCTTGGAATGGGATCGTTTCTTATGGGCGATCACTGCCAGGGTCGAGACCAAACATTTTTTTTTACACTGACATCTGTTTTTGTCAGATGTGACACGGAGCCCAACGAGGCTTCAGGCAGTAGTCCAGCACCCCCCCCCCCCCCCTTGAACACCCACCCCCTCTTGCTGAAAGTGATGGCAGGAAGCTGACCAAGAACGGAGAAGACAGCGGTGGTGTCACCTCTAAATCAAATTGATCTATTTGACACAGTTGCTTCGCACTTCTCTGCAAGGTTCGCTCAAACTAACAAAGCGACACAGCAGACGTACACAGAAGGAGCCGGCCTGGGGGTGGGTGGGTCGGGGGGCGGGGATGCATCTCTTGCTGCCTTTCCACATAGATAGAGAGAGAGAAGAGCTCTGTCATTACAGTCGTCACCTGCTCGAGATATCAGATTTATGACGTGGAAACAAAAA
This sequence comes from Malacoctenus gilli, assembly GCA_032164315.1. Taxonomy (NCBI): domain Eukaryota; kingdom Metazoa; phylum Chordata; class Actinopteri; order Blenniiformes; family Labrisomidae; genus Malacoctenus; species Malacoctenus gilli. Next base: position 3,754,272 of record JASSRZ010000023.1, read on the forward strand.
GCACCGGGGGCCGCAGCGTGGAGCAGGCTCCCGCCGGCCCCGTCATGCCACCGTGCAGCTCCTTTGGTAACCGTCCCAATCCGCTCCGGAGTTGCACCTCGTTCTTTTGTCCTGGGCTCCAGTCACGTCCAGGTTTTCAATTGCGGCCTTATTGGACTGCCTGGGATGAGGTGATGTCAGAGAGGCAGTGAAAGCGCGCTGGAAAAAAAAAAAGAGCTGGCGGAAGGCTCGAGGGGAGGAGGAAATGTGCTCATGAAAATGAAGCTTAGCAGATTACTGCAGTTGCTGGCTGCTTCCAGGCCATTTTCGGTACAAATATCACACTTTGAGAAATGTGTCGTCTCAGATTTTTCCCCTCATGACAGCGCTCTGATTAACTACCCTTGAGGAGCGGTTTGGATTTGGATGGACGACGCTGATGGCCCGGGCCGCTCGGGGTAATAGCCTCCAGCAAGTCTGATGAACAAAAGGTGGATTAAGGGAATAAGAACCGCAGCTGCGCTGGGCATCGCAACAATCTAAATTATTCCACAGACCATTTGAGAGAACACTCAATTATTCTTTTCTTTCCTTTTTTTCAGTCAATAAAAAAGTGCACTGCTTTCAAATTATCTTCAGAATATTTCCATGATTGGCTGAAGGAGGCACGGCCCACGTGATAGTGTGAGGTAAAGTTTGAGCCCTGAAGGTCAAACCTGTCGGGGGAAGTGGGGTGTCAATTAAACAGTGCAGGAGGGAAATATTTTGACACATCAGTGGAGATAAAGTACCATTTTTCGACAGTTTAAGCATTGAAATTGGTAGTTTGTTCCCCTATCTGGTCCTATCCATGAGCCGAAGACCCCCAGAGAGATGCTCCGGTCCCTAACTTTCATCCAATGATGTTTGGGTACCAGTCATCCCATGTTTTTGTCGGCCTGACTCGCCCTCCGTTGCCCTCTCTCTCTTTTTTTCTATAGTCACCCAAGCGACCTGAAGCACCGTTTTCACCGGCACTACTCGTCGACAAGCCTCCACGGCAGCTTCAACCACAACCACGTGCCGGACACCAGCCAGCCGCTGGTGTCTGAGGAGGGTGAGGAGCACGCCGACGGGAAGCACGGCGTCTACGACCCCAAGCAGGACGTCTTCGTCAGCCTGTTTGTGAGTGTCTGGACCGCCGGTCAGATGTGGGTTTTGCTCGTTTTAGGCGTTTTTTTGCTTGTACTTGGACTAACATTGTCTTTAGCTCTGACTCGATGCTTGCTATTATTCTGTCAGTGTTTGATATACTTCCTGTCATCAATTCATTGGAATTAAAGTCCCAGCTCTACTTTTGATGCATGTTAGTCATACTATAGCTTGCTAACATCTTCGACATGCATCCACAGCATAATTGAATTTAGCAATCTGAATGGACGGAGATAAAGCTTTCTTGCCCGACACTGTGCTTTGAATTAGGATCTCAGAATCGCCAGTTAGCACAGATTACAGCATTTTTACTCCAGACTCCTGATGCGAGAGCCTCTGGCCCTCGCGCTGTCCTTTTGAAACGTCTCACCCATAAGCCCCAAAGTCATGTAGGGAGCTCCTGAAAGTTGGCGCGAGAGCAAATCTCCTGGTGCCACATGTGTCAAATTAGGGCTCTCAGTCAGGCCCCACAGGTGCTTTCAGTTAGGGCCGCCTTGAAATGTTAGCTGTGAAAACTTAATGTTCCCCCTTGGCTTCAACTGTTGGCAAATTGAAGCCAGCCTATTAGAGAAATCCCCTTCAAACATAAAGCACTGGCTGTGAAATGAATCGCAAGGGGACACTTGTATTGCAGCTGTTGATGCGTCCACCGGTTCCCACAATACTCGCGCGTTCTCGGTGGCACGCGAGGTTGCGGTGTCGTGTTCGGGACAGAAAATGGTTTGTAATCCGTTGCACTGTTCTCCCTCCAAGAAATCTCTCCACCCTGTGCCTCCTGGGAGCATTCCAGCCACGGCCAGATCAATGAAACTCCTCGCCAAGATTCCCAAAGACGCCGAGGCCGTCATCGTTTTAGTCGGTAAGCGGAGAGAGGGGGAGGGGCGACTTCTTCGATGCATTCAGGGAACCACGGGGAGATCATGACACTCATTGTAAATCGCTAATTAGGCTCTGCCTCAATTGATTCGATTACAACACAAGGATTTCATCCTCTAACAACTAACGGTGCCCACTCCAATGTGTACTGACCAGCTCTGGGCTTTGTCTAACAATGCAATATGTTTTGTTTTGTTTGTTAATTTTTTCCCTTGTGAGGCTGCGTGGAGTTCCTGGAGCAGCCCGCCATGGCCTTCGTCAGGCTGCACGAGGCCGTCCTCCTGGAGTCGGTGCTGGAGGTGCCTGTCCCCGTCCGCTTCCTCTTTGTCCTGCTTGGCCCCAGCCAGTCCAACGTGGACTATCACGAGATCGGACGCTCTTTCTCCACTCTCATGTCCGACAAGGTGGGTGTCTTTCATCCTGCATATATGAATTAGGTTACTTCTGGTTGCGTGTCAGAATTTTGCGATGCTTCAGAAACGCAGGTGAAAACAATGTTTTTTTACTCATCTTCATGGATGGTCTTCTTCTACCACAGAGTTTCCACGAGGTGGCCTACTTTGCTGATGACCGGCAGGACCTCCTCAACGGCATCAATGAGTTTTTGGACTGCAGCATCGTCATCCCACCCTCCGACGTGGAGGGCAAGGACCTCCTAAAGACAGTGGCTGACTTCCAGAAGCAGATGCTGCGCAAAAGAAAGGAGAGGGAGCTCAAGAAGCACCACTCCATAACGGGGATGGAGCAGGACAACAAAGGTACTCGCTGACGATGGAGGACGAAAAGGCGCGAGCAAAAATCAGGCCGAGTGATCTAACAAAATAAAAGTACTGTGGAGATGATTGCTCTTCCTGGGAGTCTTTTGAAAAAGTTGCACCAGAGGCTTTTTAATGGCTGGAAATTTATTGAAAACTAAATTCTGAAGATTCATTAATCGAGTATCACACAATTATATGAAAGCTGTTTGTGTCAGTTTGTGAGCTGATCGAAGGAAAACATATTTTTCCACTCAGAAATCCCTGTTGAAAAATAATAATCATGTCATCAAAACATTTAAACCAACTAAATGGTAAAAAAAAAGAAATTATTTAAATCCAGTAAAACACGGTTTATTTTTTCGTCACATTTTTTGAAGTAAATTTTCTGTTTTTTACTGTTTTTGATAGAAGTGTGTTGCAGTTAGCTAAGCATTATAGAAGATGAGATTCAAAGCTTTATCCTGGACGGTGGCACTTCCATTTGCATGTGAGACATCGCCACCAGTATATCTTCCTGACTGATAGAAACTGTTTTTCTTCACACTTTCACTGGTAACGGGATCAAACCCTAACAGAGGCGAGTCCAGGGGAGGAAGAAGAGGAGGGAGACCAGGAAGTGGACCCCTTAAAGCGCTCAGGAATCCCTTTTGGAGGCTTGATCCATGACATTCGCCGCCGTTACCCACACTACATCAGTGACCTCAAAGACTCCATGGACATGCAGTGCATTGCCGCTGTCATCTTCATCTACTTTGCGGCGCTGTCGCCCACGATTACCTTCGGCGGCCTGCTGGGTAATCTACACACAGGACGACACCAACTTGACTCATGATTTGTTCATTTGCAAACTCACAGTCTGACTTATGTCTGACACAGGAGAGAAAACAGAGGGCATGATGGGAGTGACTGAGCTCATTGTTTCAACCGCAACTCTTGGAGTGATATTCTCGCTGCTGGCTGGCCAACCCCTCCTCATCATTGGCTTCTCGGGACCCTTACTGGTGTTCGAAGAAGCCTTTTATAAGGTGCCGAGGGACACATGTTTGCTCACAGCAAATCTGGTATTTGAGACTCTGAATGGTGACAAATGCGTGCGTCTCTCTCTCTCTCCCTGCAGTTCTGCCAGGCCCACAACTTTGAGTATCTGACAGGTCGAGTGTGGATCGGTTTCTGGCTCATCTTCATCGTTCTGGTGATCGTGGCTGCTGAGGGAAGCTTCCTTGTGCGCTACATCTCGCCGTTCACCCAGGAGATCTTTGCGTTCCTCATCTCCCTCATCTTCATCTACGAGACCTTCTCCAAGCTCATTAAGGTGACGCTCGAAACTCATCCATCCATCCGTCTGTCCGTCCATCCCACCATTCATCCATCCATCCGTCCGTCCATTCGTCCGTCCATTATTCATTGCATCGAAAATGTACCAATTCATTCTCTCCTTCTATTTATCAGGCCTTCTTTCATCTCTTATCCAGCCAACATTTATTCAACATCAGCCAACATTCATCCTACACCTATCCATCCATCCATCCTTAGTCACTGTAACTTCCAATCAAGCGTCTCCCTTTTGCTCCCAGGTTTTTAAGGAGCATCCACTGATGGCGATCTACCCCACCGACTCCACCTCGGTGACCGGCCTTCAAGAGTTTGATGGTCCCGTCTTCAATCAGCCCAACACTGCTCTCCTGTCTCTGGTGCTCATGATGGGCACTTTCTTTGTTGCCTTCTTTCTCAGGAAGTTCCGAAACAGCCGTTTTTTAGGCGGCAAGGTAACCCCCCCCCCCAAACGTTTTTAGATGAAGCAGTGGGGCTGCTCAGGAGTATTTAAAGGAGGCTCTGTGGAGTGTTTTTTTCTTCTTCTTTTTAAGTAGAATTTTATCCAATTCCATAATTTCTCACAATATTCGCCACAGGGCTTCCTTTAAAACCTCACAAAACGTGTTCAATCGATTTTCTTCCTCCTGAAAGTTTAAAGGTTTTTGAACACAGTGTTGTTTAATGTTCTTCCTTTTTTACGCCTCATCACATGGGGCTGCCGTTAGCTGCTGTGCGAAAGTGCAAAGCCATCTGTCGGGACACGAGTTATGACTTTCTCAGACGCAGACGATACGAACACTGCAAGGACTTTCCCATTTGTCCGGGGAGAGAAAAAAAAAAAAAAAAAACTCGCACTGCTTTTGCCTCTAACTTCCCTGGGAACACAACATAGACAGCAATGGGAAAACCTCGTGTTTCCAGTACACATTATAAATTCGTAGTTTGTCTGTTAGTGTTTATTCTCTCTTTCTGAAGCAAGTCAGTGTAAATGAACATGATATCACCAGCAATGGTAAACAGCGTTTGTCTTTACGTTCAATAAGTGACACGTATTTGATTCGGTTCATATTTGTAATGCAATCTCTAAAGTGTTAGACGGCATTTTGAAGGTTAGCAGCTTGGATTTAAGCTTTCACCATTGCTTATTTAACAATATTTTATTTTTTGGTTTATTGTCACCCATCTTGTTCGTTTTCTTGCTCCAGCTGTCGCTAGCTTTTTTTTCCCACTATATGAAGTGAGTGTGGTTCTATTTATTTTCAGGCCAGAAGAATTATTGGTGACTTTGGCATCCCCATCTCAATCTTAGTCTCGGTGCTGCTGGACTACTCCATTACTGACACCTACACACAGGTGAGTCCATTGAAAAAAGGACTGCATTTTGTGTCAGCATAAATTCGTAATCACTGATCTATCGGTTCAGTTAGCTGCTACTCAGTGGGATGCTTGATGGATGTGTTTTTGAAGGTTTCATGAATGTAGCTGACGATTGGCTGCAGAAAGTGTCTTGCTGGTCCCAGGAAATGATCCGATTGCTTGTGGCTCAGTTCCGCGACCCAATTCTATCCATTGTTTTTTTCACCAGATTTTACAGAAGTTAAAACCATGAACCTGACTTGTTCCTGTTTCCCTCAGAAATTAAACGTGCCGTCAGGCTTTTCGGTCACGTCCCCAGAGAAGAGAGGCTGGTTCATCAGTCCGTTCGGCGACAAGCAGCCGTTTCCCACCTGGATGATGGGGGCGTCGGTCGTCCCTGCCCTCCTGGTCTTCATCCTCATTTTTATGGAAACGCAAATCACCTCGTGAGTTTCCAGGTGCATCCGAAGTACGCGTTGCCCGGAAAGCTTCTGTGAAAAAATCACCTCAGCCCTCATCCTCTCCCTTTTCAGTCTGATCGTCAGTAAGAAGGAGCGGCGCCTGGTCAAGGGTTCAGGCTTCCACCTGGACCTGCTGCTCATCGTCATCCTGGGCGCCTTCTGCCCACTGTTTGGCCTGCCCTGGCTCACCGCCGCCACTGTGCGCTCCGTCACCCACGTCAACGCCCTCACTGTCATGAGCAAGGCCACGGCCCCCGGCGAGAAGCCCATGATCCAGGAGGTGAAGGAGCAGAGGCTGACGGGCCTTCTCGTGGCGGTGCTTGTCGGTAAGACGGACGCCAGCCAAAAAAACGTCTGCTCACCAGAAATCCCTTCCATAAAAACGGCTATTGTCAAATAATTGCTTAGCAACTGTAGCGAAGTATGCAGACTTGTAAAGCTCAGGGTTCTTTTGCACATGCCAGAGAAAAGTCGGCATGCTGCTCTTTACGAGTGATTCATTTGGTAAAGGTCAGAGATAAGTGGGTTTTTTTCTGGCTTTAGTAAAGTTGATTACACCTTTAATCAATAGATGCTTCACTGAACCATCTAGAAGAAATTTTCAACAATAAACCTTTTAGGTTTGTAAGAATAGGATGACGATAATATCGCTAATCTGTCTTGCCAGGAGACTCTGGAGGGGCAGTCTGATGTTGCGGGCTGCTTCCAAAACACACTTCAGGCCTCCATCAAATTTGTCTAATTTTCCTTCACTTGAACAGTCTTTTTTAATATTTTAGACTGTGCAATTTGTTTTAAGTTACATGGATTTTAAGTGAGACACAAAGAGAAGAAGCTTTGCAAAATAGCTTCAAATCAGCTAAAAACCAAGCGGACATGAGCAGACAGCTTTTGTAAAGAGAAGCTAGTGCTCATTCAGGTCTGCTCAGGCAGCTCCTTTGACTATGGATGATCATAATTAGCCAAAAGCCAGATATCCATCATGTTTCTGTCAGGCCCTACGGACAGAGCTTGATGGAACAAACTGCCTCGGGAGCTGTTATTATTATTCTTTTCAGGATAATCAAGCCATAACTGGCCACAATCGATCAATGTAACTTTCATGAGGTTTGTCTTTAAAAGGTTTTATTTGCAACACTGCTCTCAGTTGTGGCTTATCTGCCAGCGAGGCTGTTGGCTTCGATTCCTCAGCGCAGGTTAAACACTTTATCATGTGCACAGTCGTCTCACACACACACATGCGCACGCACACATACACCAATGGTGGGTTTTTTTTGTTGTTGTTTTTTTTTAATGGGGTTCTTATTTCCAAAGAAATCAGCCAGAGCCTTCAAGAAGTCAGTTGGGGACAGGAGCTTTCTCCAAGTCAGACTTGCAGTGTTGGCATTGGCCTCGGCTGGCTCCAGCTGAAAATTTTGGCCCGCCGCTTGGAGCAAGCCAGGCTTTGTTTACATCCGGATGAAACCAGAGCCTCGGTGTTTCAGCAGCGGTTGAGTGTTGGGAGGTAATTGTGGACGACGGATCGGGCAACAGTAAACACAGGGGGAGAGAGATGGTGCTAAGATAAGAGCTGAACGGTTTGGTGGAAAGTCTCTCACGTTTCACTGCCGCTTTGCTAGCTTTTAATGTAGTTTACACTTTGAGTTGCACACGCACGCACGCATAAATGCACGCACGCATGCGCACACACACAAACACACACACACACACACACACAGATGACACTTTTTTTAATCTGGTAGCAATCTGCTGCTTAAACGTTCACTCTTCCTACACTGTACGACAGGATGGGACCTAAAGGTCGAACTGTCCTCTTTTGGTTCGAACGACACCCCCCACTGGACCACAACTGCTCCACGCAGAGCTCCTGCATGTTTAGAAATTCTTGTGGCCATGAGTCAGCTGCAGCCCCGAATCACTTCGCTTGTTTGTGTTTACAAAAAATGACAAATAACAAAAATGAACTGGAACTTTGTTAAAAATGCTGAATTTGAAAAACGTGGTGCCTCTGCACCGCAGCGGTGTCTTTCATTGTCGGCCGACTGGTGATCCCCTGCCAGCCGGATCTCTTGTTTCGATTAAGGTGTGTGTGTGTGGGGGTGGGGTCCCAGAGCACGCTTAAGCAGGGTTTGATCCCAGCCGGGTACACAGCCGTAATGAGTCATTATGATTGTTGAGCTTTTGTTTGATTGGAACGTTGTTTGGATTCGGAATGAGACTTTCTTGGATTAGTCCAGAGGAGCGTTGCCAGCTGACGGCGTGTTTGCTTTTCGAGATTTCCCCCCCCTTATTGGATGGATCGCTTTCATGCGGTGTATCACGCATAACCTCGCCCTCTTCAACCTCTGTCCATCCGCCAGGCATGTCCATCGTGATGACCCATGTGCTCCGCCTCATCCCACTCGCCGTGCTCTTTGGCATCTTCCTCTACATGGGGGTCACCTCGCTGACGGGCATCCAACTGTATGAGCGCATCACGCTCATGGTGACGCCCGCCAAGCACCACCCTGACCACATCTACGTCACCAAGGTAAGAAGCAGGCCCCTGGGGCTGCTTATTATCGGCGGCGGGGGCCGACGGAGCCAAACCCAGCGGAGCAGCGGGCCAGAAACCAAAACTGCGTACGTCTGACAGAAATAGCCGGAAAGGCTCGACACGGTCGAGACACGGTGACATCAGAGGAGCATGAATAATGACAACTTCTGTGCACAAGTTTCCCGGTTCGCCACTTCTGTCTGCCCGCCCGCCCGGTTGCCGCCGCTGCGTTCAACGCTCGGCTCGCATTTCCATCGCATCATCAGAAAAACAGTTTTGTGTGGGTACATTTTTTTTCCCAATTCTTTTACATTTCATGGTCACATCAGGAATTTTTTGAGTCTTCACGAACATTGAGAATCAGGAACTCGCAACAATAAAACCTGTTGCTCCCATCTCGTCAGCCTTTGACAGCAGATTGCAATCACACACCAGCCCCCTGTGTGAGCAGGTGCCAAGCACAGGGAATGCTGTCCGTTGGTTGTTTCTTATTACCCAGAATCACATCAGAGTAAAGCAACTGGAGAGGAACCCTCATTGGCTGCGCTTTCCATCCAGAATTCGATCAAGTCCTTCTCAAATTTGCCCCCCTCCCTGACTTTTACACAATAATACATCGGCTTCCCAAAGCCAGCCAGTTTTACCCCCCCCCCCCGCCCGTTGGACACTCCTGGTCTGTCAAAAAACTTGCTTACTGTCGCGCGCTGCACAAAAAAACTCCAGTTGACCGTTGACGTCTTCTGCAGATTTTTCCCAAAGATTTTTCTTTTTTCGGCTTGTATTTGCCAAAAGGCTGAAAATGCAATAGTGAAACATGAGGCGGCTTATGTTTCAGCTGTCAGTCATGCAGAGGGGAGTAGTTTAGTGATGAAATGCAGCCCCTCTTTCATTGATTTCAATGCAGTATTTCGGGTGCTGCCGCCATAGGTCGCTGAGATTGATTGAAAAGGATATTATGTTCGGATGCTTTAAAAACCTCAATCTGAATATTCAAAGCCATTTCAATCTAAATCCTTTTTTTTTTTTTGGCCATTTACACCTTTAAAATATAATAAATAATTACTTCCATTCTTGTGTCTGGATGTAGATATTTCCACTAGATGGAGCTACAAACATGTCAGATTTCTCTAAGTGTGAGAAGCATGCATGGCTCTTTGTGTGTGTGTGTGTGTGTGTGTGTGTGTGTGTGTGTGTGTGTGTGTGTGTGTGTGTGTGTGTGTGTGTGTGCGCACATGCGTGCGTGTGTGTGTGTGTGTGTGTGTGAGCCTCTTCATGCCCATGTGTGTCGCTGTAGGTGAAGACCTGGCGCATGAACATGTTCACGATCATCCAGCTTCTGTGCATCGTGGCACTGTGGGTGGTGAAGTCCACCGTGGCCTCCCTGGCCTTCCCCTTTGTCCTCATCATGACCGTGCCACTGCGCCGCCTCATCCTCTCCAGGATTTTCACCGAGCGTGAGCTGCAAGCGGTAGGTGTTTCGGTGGGGGGCGAGACCTGAGGCGTCCCAGGAACGTCTGAGACACTGTGCCACTGTCGACTGATCACTTCCTCCTCTTTTTCTTGTGAAATATTCATGAAGCAGTACTTGTTCTGATCACAAAGGTCCTCTTCACACCTATATCTCACACTCGGTTTCTAAGTTTTTCATGGTTTGACCCTCTAAAGCCCTGCACGTCGTCATTGTGACATTTAAACCTCCCGTTTCATTTTAGGAGTGACGATAAAACAACGTAACCATTGTGCGCATTGTGTTCGTCCAGATCTGCATAGTTGCCCTCAAACCACCTTGAATTGAGGTGGAGATGGGTCATCAGTATGTAACTTCCATGACGCGAGCGCGCTCGCCTCCTCTGACCCACGCCCTCGTGTGAACCTGATGATAAATCTGCACCTACACATTCTTTTGCTGTCATTTTTGCACTCCAAAAACAACATTCATTATCCTTAACGGCCGTGGCGGTTCTGGCTTGTTTCATGTCCACCCCGGGCCTGAACTAATACCTATTTTAAAAGGAGTTCGATCATTCATCATTTTTGATGATGTTCTGTATTCGGGCGCACATGGAAGAAGCAGGCTGATGAAGTTAAAATCGTTCATGTACGTCTGTTTTCTTGCGCTCTTGTTCGGTTGGGTTCCAGATTCTCTCCTCAAGTCTAAAAGTAGCCATGAGTACGTCACTGCAAGTGTACTGGGTCCAACTGCTATTGGACTTTGATTGAAGATCTATTTGACTTTTCACAGTAAAATCTTCCTGCAGGTTTTTTCAACAGTCCTTTTTTTTTTTTGTTCTCCATGCACCCAAAATCAAGTAACCTTAATCTTTTACGCCGGAGCTCGAAAAGATTTGAGGAATATATTTCATATTGAATTTTGTATTTTTAATATTTTTTGAGGAGTCAATGTGTGGTGAAACAACTGCGGAGGGACAGAACAGTGTGCTGAGACAAAGTGACTAGCATTTAAATGCTGCTGCTGCTGCTGCGGCTGCTGCTGCTGCTGCTGCGGCTGCTGCTATCTGCCAACAGCAGTTAGCATGCTAAGCTTGTGCTTGATTTCATCAACACAAAAAGTCATAATGAAACAAATTTTGAAGTTGTTCTTCTTTTCATCGTTTGTACCTCCACATGACACTCAGATGAGGGCAGGACAGCTCACGTTCTGACAGCAGACAGATGTCATGTTCTTTTTGCCCATTTGTTGCAGCTGAGCCCTCACAAGGAAACAGTCTTTTTGTTCCACGTGACACACAGTCAGTCCTCAGCTCAGCTCTGTTGCTTACTCGTTCCAACACATGGTATTTTTTAGCATATCTTCAAGTAGAAAGACAGTGAGACGGGCCATGTTTTCTAGATGGTGCCGTATTTTGCTCCGACAATAGCGACAGCGTATGCCGAGGTGCAGCAAAGTCTTGCTTTTAAAGGGAATTGTTAGATCGCACGCTAATTGGTTTATTTGAAGTGACACCCAAAACACTATTAAAGTTGACGAGGGGATTACGCTCAATCCCCCTTTGAATCCAGTGCCAGTCTTTGCGCGCAGGCTATCTGGGGAGAAGATCAGACACACCCAAACACATCAGCGCCCAAAACTGCATCCCCCTCATCCCCCGCACGAGCTCACATCCAATAACCGAAGGCCATTTTGTCTCCCTGCAGCTGGACTGCGACGAGGACTCGCCTAACTTTGATGAAGATGGCCGCGACGAGTACAACGAGATCCACATGCTGGTGTAAAGTGTAAACCCTTCCCCCCCACCCGCCTCTCCTGGCCACTGATTGGTCCCCCTCCATCCTCCGAGCTCTGACCAAAAATCAGAGCTAGCGAAGCCTCTTTGGATAAACCTCGGCTTGTCTCTTGGTAGCTGGGATGAAGGCGAGCTCCCTCGGAGGCGTTTGTGGAAACATCTGTACCGTTATCCGTTCCGGCTGGTTTAAGAACAAAATGGCACACCTCGTTAGATCTTTGTGGGATTATGTTAAACCTTCCCCCGATAACGTCAGTGTTTAAAGGCGGACAAACAACAAAACGGCTAAGCGCGTATGCTGAGTGGACGGCTGTGGTGAAACAAAAAAAACAATGTGGACATTTTTTATCCCTTTAACTTCCCTGCAGGTTCTGGGCTTAAGTGCAATGACGACGGCGACCTCTGGAAACTGCAGTGAGCCAGCGTGACTTTTGGCTAAGTGGAAAGAGAAGGAAACCCCAATTGTTTCCACTTGATCTTGCGTTCTGTTGCGTTCTGTTGATCCGACCTCATTTTTCAAGCGCTGAAGGATTTTCACTGCCGCTGTAGCCCTCGACCTATCCCCGCCCCCCGCATCCGCATCCCCACACCCTGCACCACTGTATCACCTATTAGAGATGTCCTCTTCTATCTTTTTTTCTGTACAGACTTTTAGAAATGAGCACTTCGTCTGGATACGGACTGAAGAACAAAAGCCTGCCCCTGAGGGTGGCCCGGCCCCCTTTTCTCCCAAGGCACCACCCCCCCCCCCTCTCCCTGAGACCGTCCAGGCCGTTCCAAGGGTCGTCTACTAAGTTTGGTGTTCAAAGCCCTACCTACCAGTCTGCTGAGCTTATTATTATTATTATTATTATTATTATTATTATTATTATTATTATTATTATTATTATTATTATTATGGGCTAAGATGTATAAGTATATAGTTCCTTATTTTTCTACTTTAGTTGTATCTATTTACTCGGCGAGCACTTTAGACTCGATGCCAGGCCCCTTGTTTGTGTTTTGCCTCCAGCTTAAGAGTGTTAAACGAGCAGAAGTTTGTAAGGTCGACAAAACTCGTAATACGTCATCATTCAGACGTTCTTTCATCTTCTTTGTGCGATCTTGCGGCGCGGCACTTTTTTTCCCTTCTTTTTTCTCTTCACACATGTCATGAAAAATATAACAGCACACTTGAGTGGGAAAGCATAGAAACTAAGCAAACACGTGAGCAGTGAAAAACACACTCATGGCGTGTTGGCAGGCGCGTATGAATGATGCATTGTACAGAAGAGACTGCGAGCTTGGAATTACAATGTACCATCTGTGTGCAGGGTTGTTTGGAAATACCAAGAGAATTAAGTTTTTTTTCACCTCCTATATATTGCGAAGCCCACTATAGAATTTTTAATCACTGCTACGACACCTCAGAAGAAGAAGAAAAAAAAAACCTTGTGCGTTTTGTAAGACCTCCTGTGCACGGAGGTGTCAGGAGTGACTTCATGGCTTCATTTTATTTATTTAGTGACAAGCTCGAGGAAGTTGTGTGATTTCTCTAAAGGGCCTTTTTGTTGGGCCTGCTCTCAATACATCGGAGCGGTTTCTCGACGGCAGGTTTGAAGCCCTCTGGACGGAGAACGAGGTGGGGAAAAATGAGTCAAATGAAGAAAACGTGAAGCGGAGAACAGTCGTCGGCTCTCTGCGAGAAGATGAAAAATGTATTTATTGATTTATTTCCCAAAGAGTTGCTGGAAAGCTTCAATCTTTTACTTTTTTCCTTGTGAAGATCAGAAATTAGCTGATGGTCTCACACACACATGGATGTGCACAAACGCACACACACGCCCAGCACACAATGGGGACTATTACTTGTGCATCACCACAGATCAACATTTCCCTGCTTCCAGGATTCAGTGTTGTGCAGTAGGAAAGAGCCTTACTGGGCTCCGTGAACCCTCAGCTTTGGCTGCCAGTCACAATGGTGGACCATGGGGACGTTCTCTGAGATGCATTTTTTGAGCTCTTATGACACCGTCTACATACAAGATACAAGGCCTGTGCGCATTGATGCTTGGGTGAAGACAGGATACAGCCCGGACAGGTCACCAATCCAGTGCAGGGCAAACACACACAAAAACACTACACGCATGTAGTTTTGCATCACTGCCTCATGACATCATGTGGAGACAACCTGCCGACTATTCGAAAGGTCTTGCCAATATCACACTGTCCTAACATGAGACCTGCTCCTAAGTTCCAGGAAGATCAGAGAACATCCAAAGCTTTTTGGAGTCTCGCTCAAGAACCACCACCAAAGTACCGCTCCTCAGTATTGTAAGGTAATGGGGAACTTTGTGCCAATCAATACACAAGTCATGGAAGCTTTCGCAAATGCTACAGTGAGATCATTGCAGAAGTAGTCCTCAGAATAAATGTTGTCGTAAGCTTATAAAAATACACAGGCTTGAAATTATGGTCCCGGGCCTCAGCAGCATACTGCAGCCTCCGTGGACTGAACGCAAAAAAAAGTATATCTCCTTTTTTTCAAGTAACCGTGTCCTACATTGTGAGCCATACAAGGATTCTGTCTCAGGGGAAATAAACTGACCTTCAATCTGTAAATATTGCTTCCCAGCCTTTAGTTTGTTGACTCGTTTGTGTACATAAAGCGAGCCTGGAAGTCCAGCTCTCACCGTGTAAAATATGACTCTGGATTGCTGTTGTACAAAAGAAAGGGTGAGGGGGGGGGGGTGAAAAGAAAGGAGGCCAAGGAGGAAAAGGAGTGGAAAACAGGTCCACTCAGCTGAAGTGACACAGAAGAGTTGGACTTTTAGCAGTCGGGTTTTTAGGGCTGATTGTTGTGCGCTAACTGAACGCTTTGATGTGACGCTTCCACCTTCCGCCGCCTGGATCTCGTTCTGCAGCCCCACACCCCCACCCCCTCCCCTGGTTAATGAGTGACACGGCGTGCTTTGCATTAGACTCTCGAGAGCGGTTTCACTATGAACGGGTCGCTTTATTGACGGACCTTTTCAACCTGGTGTTCATAATTTTAGGTTTCGCAATATTGGACGTCTATTCACTGTTTAAAATCCAGAACTTGGCCAAGACTGTCAAACTCCTTATGTACTACTGTAGGAGCCTGGGCTGTTTTTTTGTTTTTTTGCACACACACACACACACACACACACACACACACACACACACACACACACACACACACACACACACACACAC
>JASSRZ010000023.1:3784870-3792370 GCA_032164315.1 Malacoctenus gilli
CGTGCGTGCGTGCGTGCGTGCGTGCGTGCGTGCGTGCGTGCGTGCGTGCGTGCGTGCGTGCGTGCGTGCGTGCGAGCTGCATTTCAACCAAACTTAAAACCCGAGACCCTTCACGTGGGTCAAAGGGATACACAGCCTTCCCCCCTGGGGCCCTTTAAAAGGGAAATGTCCTGTGATGTGCTAGTGTATTGGAACAAGTGTCTCCCATCACTGTGCAGCTGCATACGTGGGTGGGGTGGGGTTGGGGGTGGGGGGACTGCAGGAAAGTGCTTCAAAATGCCAGTGGTGTGGAACGCGTCCATCACGCGTCGGAGCCTTGACTCAGAGGGTTGGAAATTTCATTACTGCACACGGTAAAGGTTCTTGATCACATGCCCTTTGTTTGCCACACAATCATATTTGCGCGGGCTTGAAGAGGTGTCAGAGGAAATGAAAAACATTTTGAGCCGTGTACGGTTACACAGAGTTAATCAGTGACCCAGTGTCCCCCCACAGCCACGGTTGGCATGCGGCATCAGCAAAAACCGTGTCATTTTCCCCTCCCTTCGAAGCCGCCGTTGATGAACTGACATTGGTCTCAACGCACCCTCACTGAATGTGATCAGCCTGTCCAAAGAAATAAACTCGCCGCAAGGTGTGAATTAACTTGCATACAGAAACTGACTGTTACACTTAACTTAGTTAAATAGGACAAATAACACCAATTTCTGGAGCTCCACAAGGTTCCGTATTGGGGCCTATACCCATACTCCACTGTATGTAAATGCACAGATGAAACTCCAGCTCCCCACATTCCCCTTGACCTATTTTTGCTCAAATCACATAATTTTCTATCATGTTCAGGGCTTTAACACACTTGTTGATTGCAGGATGACGTATTCATAACCCCGACAATGTTTCCATAGAACGCTAGTGACCGTGAAAGCATCGCAAGAGTGTTTACATGCATTGTCACATGCCTTCAACAAGACAACCGAGGATAAAACTCCATCATATCTTAAAGACCCTGTTATTCTCCAGCAGGAACACATCGTTCGAGGAGATGACTTGAGGAAGTTGTGAGAGTTTCCAAAAACAGAAAAGGGAGGCAAATCTTCCAACCCCCTCTCCGAGGGACGCACTTCCAAATTTAGCTCAGGCTCGAAACTTTCCGTTTCGATAAGACTCGTCGTTCCGGCTGGCTTGAATGACCCCAAGCAGTGGGGTCGGTTTACCACTGACATGTACGAATCCACCGCCAAACCATTTATGTGATGATCTGGGCAAGAGAAGGTCAGAGCTTTGTGCTCTTTTGAATTCATTCACATTATCTCTAGACACAACATGTTCAGTCCACATGTGTGCTTCAAAGTAGATGGTGAAGCTTTGTATCTATGGGATCTGTGAATTATGTTGCCTTGATTTTCCTTGATGTTGCCAGTTCCGAGGAGACCTTATGCAAGCGGCTCAGCGAGGCCACGATGGTGCCTGACAGACGTTACTTCATGCAGGCCCAGACCAGCTCGGCCGAAGCGCCGCGTGCCGCCCTGACATCACACCGTAGCCACCCGCCACGGCTGGAAACCCCACAGCAGGCGTCCGAGGGGTCAATCCAAAGAGGAGGAAATATCTAGCTCATGTAATGGGCGAGCAGCTTCCTGTTGGCGCAAGAGTCTCCAAGAGGCGCAGCACACGCTCCATCACATGACTGCCTGCAAATCCATCATTACATCATACGTCACAACATCACACCGCTCCAGCACTTGTGCGCCTCATTATGGCTGATCCTGAACCTGAAACGTTTTCTGATTCAATCAATGGGGAAAAGTCGGGTTTTAAATATTAATATCACTACAAATTACATTTATTTTCCTCACGATTACAAGAAGACATCACCTATGTATGCATAACAAGAAAAATTGGAAAAGCAAGTCGTTTATGACGTCTTATTTCAGACTGACCACTCGTTTTCACTTGTCACACCTTCCCTTTTAAACAACTTGTCATCCTAGATGCTCGGAGACATCAGGCTGAAATGAAGGGAAGATTAATACTGTCAGTGGGGGTTTCGACACCATAAATTATGTGCTCGGATTACTATGAGGTCAGCTTTCCAAAAGTCAACATGCCGCACTGAGACCTCCAGTGGTCAGGAACAGCGAGGCTGTCAAGTTCAAAAATAACTTAAAAAGGGGGACACATCTAAAGACACAGATTTTCCATTGATATGTCAATCAGGTCTGTTTTTGGCCTTATGAGTTGACCTTTAAGTCCCCCTTTACAAGGAACCCATACCCGTGTGAACACTCATATCCTCTAGCTATAGGTGTGAAGAAGGAGGACAGACTGGTTAGTAAGCTTAAGGAAAAAGTGCTGATGCTCAGTTGACAAGTCAAGCTGACAGTGCAGCTATCGGATCGAGAAAGTCCAATTTTTTTAAGCAGTTTGTGCCTTTTTTTATGATTTGTTTTGTATTTTGAGGTGACTTGTGTATGTCATATAAAGGATTTACCCTCTTATAACAGTCATGGATACTAAATTATGCTTTGCAGGAGCTTTCTCAGTGTGACAGTTCTGTTTTTTCACATTTCTTCATAAGTAAGGTTCACATGCATGAACACAGATGCAAGGAGGACTCCTTCATATGGTGAAATACAGACTAAAAAATGCAAAATTTTATTACACAGCAGTGAAGAATCCCATCAGAAAGAAAACAACTGTGTGATTGACTTTGAACATTTGTTGGGTTCACAGCAACAATGATAGACAACCACATAGGACAGGCAAGCTTTTGCACCATACCAGCTCAAAGAAAGTTTTGTGGTTTTGGAAGATTAATGGATGATGCACGTCCTTTCACACAAACACTGGGGCATAGTGAACAGAATTAATTTCATATAGTCAATCTCATTGTGCACAAACTGAAGCCAATTTGAGTGTTTTGCTGGATTCCATAAAGCCCAGTCACTCTTGAAAAGTCCATTCCAACGACCAAAGATCAATCGTTCCAGGAGAACTTTTTCCCTCTGTTTTGAGGCAAAAGTTCTCCCGCTAGCGTATCAGCCAGTCATATGAGAGCAAATAGGAACCTGTCAGCGGCATCCCAATATTTACCTGAACACAGTTGACTTTCAGGGGATCACTGGGTTCCACTGTTACCTTCCAAAGGTCTATCAACCACTAACAGTCCAAGACGAAGTTAGAATGATCTTATATTTGACGTATGGACTGCTGTTCGCGTACTTCACCGGAGCCTTGCTGGGGGACTTGGCGTTCCGATGCCCGAGCTGCACTGCCGAGCAGTTGGCCCTGTGTCCCAAAGTCACTGCGCAATGCGCGGAGATCGTGAGGGAACCGGGCTGCGGCTGCTGCCCCGTCTGCGCCCGGGCGGAGGGCGAGCACTGCGGGGTGTACACGGCGCGGTGCTCCAGCGGGCTGAGGTGCTACCCCAGTGTGGATGCGGAGTTCCCCCTGCAGCAGCTCATCCAAGGGTTTGGTAGATGTGGGCAAAAAGTGGACAGGGCTATTGCTTCGAGAGAGGAGCGGGTCCTGAACGGTAAGTTGTTTGTTTTGCTTTTACGTTTCTGAAAGACAGATTTTAATAAAATAAACAAAAGTTGGGATTCATTATTGTTAACCTTGGCAGCAAGGGATGCAAAACTCCCTGGAGGGGGGTTGGCTCGCACTTAACCAAATGTTAAACTAAGGTTCTGTTTTCAGGTCAGTTAGTTTTGTTGTTTACAGGAAAATCAGCCAAAATTCAAGAGGAAATGCAGCTTCAAATGAGCAGCAGCAAGGGAGCAATAAGTTAGTAGGGGGACAATTTGGTGATTTGGTGTTCAGGCTAATGAAATGGTAGCACACAATGTGGGCAGGCATTTGTTATTGCATCAGTATCTGTTTATTTCTTGAACCAAAATCGAGGCCCGTGTGTGATCTTTTCCTGCGACAGAAGTAAGACATGACTATTTCTCCAAAGGTTTGTTTTTCTATTTTTTTCCAACTCTTTCAGCTCCTTCTTCAGTTCAAAAACACTTGATATGTCCTCGTGTCCTTCATGACTGCAGCGTGCTGCCTTCGTAACCGGGTTGTATTGATTGTGCTCAGCTGTTATCTCTGTCAGTGTTGCCACAGCATGAAATCGACAGAACAGTGCGTGGAACAAGGTCTGCGGCAGCCTATCTTTGCAGCGTGATTGACTTCACCGGTTCGCGACTATCCTGTAATTTAATACAAAACTTCTCAGTTATTTGTTAAATCAGGGGGCCTGCAAGGTTAATTTCTGCTGTCGTACGGTGTTAAAGGTAGGGTGAGGACGCTGAACCGAGGCCACGCCACACTTTCACCGCACACTCTCTTTTTTATTATTATGTCAAGGAAAGAAAAAAAAAACAAACAAAAAAACACCAATGACATCAAATGCATTTGGTCAAGGTGACGACCCAAAATAAACAAGGCAGAAAAACCCTGCTGAGACTCTGAAAATGTTAGGCCCCGCTCTCCGACATTACAGTTAATAGGGACAAAGGGTCACTATTGATTCCTGAAAATGAATGTTGACATATGCAATGTGTTTGGCAGGCAGTAGCAGGCCCTCATCTGTGAGCGCAAACAAGCGGTATCCCTCCGATGAACCCGTAACACGTCTGTAACCCACATATCCTCCGGGGCTCTCCAGTTGGGAGGGTTCCTTCGTTGATAGGCTCTATTGTTGATGGTGCTGCAGAGAGGTGGCACAGAGCAGATGTAGCAGTTCGAGACCTCAGGACAGTGTCGATGCTTGATTGGTTGTGCGACACAGTGAATTTTCATTCCATCAAACTGACAGCGAGGCGATTTTACATGAGTTGAAAAAGATGACGTGAAACAATCAGATTTTCAGACAGAGGTTTTCACGTAAACGCCATTTCCATAGATATTTTCTTGTGAACGCTCTTCAGACTGGACTTCTTTTGATAATTCAAAAGCACATTTGTGCTACTTTGATGACGACCCCTCTTAGCTCTGGTTGGCTTCTGGTCAAGTCGGGTTCGGGTCACGTCAGGCGGCATTTGGACAGGATGAGAAATCATCTTTTATTTCCTCTTGTGTTATGAAAATACGTTCCAGTTTGCATGCTCCCCTTGTGTGTGTTAACTGTGTTGGACCGGTGACCTGTTTGCACGCAGCCGTTTATTTCCCCAGTGTTTGCAGCGAGGGCCTCCGGCTCTACACTATCTCATATTAAAGAACCGAAAGATTAAGAGGTCACAAAAGGTCCCGTCACAAATGCACTACTTGAGACTGAGGCCGTCCACTTTCGCACCCACACGTGTCACGTTCGGGGGTAACATGGTGTCAACGGAGGAGATGCACTCTGGGGGCTCCCAGTTTGGGAAAGATTCCCACTGAACAGGTGCAACATGACTCAAACTGAATCCTTTGTGTACACGCATACACACTTGGGCCTCATACAGAAACATTTTCACACAATAAAAGACAGTGGAAGTTGTTTTTTCTCCTCTTCTTCGCTCATGCGGAAATCTTCTTGGATCTTTTATAGAGGTTTTTAGAAGAGAAGGGGCAATAAAACCCAAAGCCGGGCCCGGCCGCTGTAACTGTAGCTCAGCGCCACAGACTGGTCTGGACGTCCTTGCCTTGATTTACCTTCGTTTGTGTTCAAACCTGTCAGGGGAAGAAAAAAAAAAAAAACATAATGGAAACATTTGAGCCTCGCTTGCAGTTTACTGATTGTTTGACTTTTCAAGCGTGAGTTACTGCCGCCTATCATGTGTCGACTTTAAAGTGTATATTTTGGACTTGTTTCTTGCTGTAGGTTCGAGAAAGAGTTTGTGGTTTCAGCGTGTTGTTGTGATAAGTCGAGCTTGAATTGTCTCTTGCATCATCACTTGAAGAAACAGTTTTCTTCCTCTTCAGAGTTTCGACTGTTTCTGGCTATGCCGCCCGCTGTCCTAAGGGGGCGTCTACCATCCTTTCACCTACGCACACCCATCAGCATTTTGTAAACCCTGCAGATTTCCACACCCGGCAGCTGACAGAAAGCAGCAGCACTGCTGCTCTTAACACTGGCTTGGATTCTTACATTAATGAAACAAAAGTGGTTCATGTTAAAAATGGCACATCATCTCCAGTGTTTCCACTCTGAGTTTCCTGCAAACTCTTCTCCCAGTCAAAGACTGAAGATTTTGGAGTTTAGTCGGGAGCATGAATTTCGAAGCCCAAAAAGGATTCACTGTGGAGAGGTAATGAGGGTTGTGCTAATGTGGGGCATCAATCAGAGACGAAGAGACCCTGTGCAACTCGTGCAGCAGTGTCAGACAAACAGGGGGGGCCACAGTCAGCCTGCAAAAGGCAACCCTTCCAGGTGCTGTTTACATGCATTTTCAAGCCTGCATTCTCTCAGACTACACCAAAATCCCAAGCTATGTGCAAAAGTAGTGGATTGAGGTCGAGAAGTGGACACAATGAATTGGTAGCATTTTACCATGTTCAGCAAACTCACTCAGATAGTCTTGCTATTTTCCAAGCCATATGCTCACTGCTTCACTGATCTCTGAGCCAGGACTTCTGTTGTCATCTGCTGTTCAGTTGTGAACATGATGTCATATATTTTCACAAAAAATCGGAAAAAAATAGGAATAACATTTAGTTTTGCTCAACTTTCATTCATTTTATCATTAGTACTCTCGCAGGTAAGTCTCACTGGTGCATTCGATCCCACTGCGGGCCACTTTTAGCCGAAGGGCTGCATGTTTGAACCCCCTCCTGCTTTTCAAGTTATTAAACTCTACTGAACCTTTGGTTGATGCAACCTTTTGCCGCCGCCGCAAGAGGTAGCGTGTCATTATGCAGCCCTGCAGAAGGTGAGGGTGTGTCTGTCTAAGTACTTAATGAGCGTACAAGGAGTCGGATTTTCATGCTGTAGACAGGAGCCCGCGTCCCATCGGTGCCCTGCAATTTTGGCTGACCCCTCCGTGAACCGTAACCGCCATCTTTTCTCCCAACCTGGACCATAGAGTCGCTATTGTGTCTTTGCTATAACCATCTAACTTTAACCACATGTTAGTATCCATGTATAGATTTCGTAAGAAGCCAGAACGTTGTCATTTAGACAAGGTTTGGGTTACACAGAGTCCTTGCGAAGTCTGTAAAACACGTCTGGAGTGCCGGACGAAAAAGAGTCCCTTCAGGAACCCGCTGTGCCCCGCACACTCTTCCGGGCGTTCCCTCCACGCGTCGGTCTGTGCTACCCTCCTTCCCTTCATTCCTGTGTTGTCGGTGGTCTGAAAAAGCTGGCGTTGCCCTTGAGGTGGTTTCTCTGTTGAGACTTGCTCTCTTTCCCTCACTCACACTCCCAGGTCTTTAATTACATTCGATATAGATTTGTTCTGCGCCCAGGAGGTGTGAAAAGGTGAAGTCGTGAGAGAGACTTCAGAGAGAGAGGCAGTTGCGTGCGGGTGCCTGCACTTCTCAGCAGACCCGTTCTGAGGCACAAATAATCCTCCCTGCTTCTCTCTCTGA
>JASSRZ010000023.1:3832195-3871276 GCA_032164315.1 Malacoctenus gilli
GTTGGTGTGTGTCTGAGGGCCCCGCCCCCCCCCCCCCCCCCGACATGGTTCCACTCAGAGAACGAGAGGAGGGAAGGGCCTGGATCCACGTAGCCCTCTCCGATGCTCTTATCGTGCGCTTTAGGTGCTTTGTAGCACTGAGCTCTGAAGCAACCCCTGGCTTCGAACAACACCCCATAAATTACAACTCTACACACACACGCGCGCGCGCACTCTCTGTCCACCGAGCAAGCGGCCGGAGATAAACTGGAGTGGGTGCAATCAGTCCACCAAATAAAGTAGCTCCATCTGGCTCAAAGAGGCCTCTGCTGTTGACATTATTAAGTCCAGAAAAAAAGCCTCTCGGTGTGGCAGGGCTATTTTGGACGCTACGCGGTGCATCTGCTCTGATTCAGCCCCAGACCGGTGCGATGCGTTTTTAACACGACACATCCATGGTATGTCATCTCCTAGTCCCTAATAAGTGGCAAAGTGTCATTCCGGACTTCGATGGAAGCGTTGAACGTCGGGACGGGGAGGTTTTTGTGGCCTCCAGAAAGAACGTGAAACACTGAAGCTCTTTCAATATAAGCGAGCGCCCGAGGATGCCTCGGTCACAAAACAAATGGCCGAACGTCGACAAAGCTGGCGTAGAAACCAATGCGATTAGATCGATGCAGTCGCAGGCGCCCAGGGAGCGCTGAGCCTCTTCATCTAGAGGCTTCAGGGATCCTTTCTAGCCAGCGAAGCCTCCATCTACCACACGTAGCAGCTGAGGGCTGGGGGTGGAGGGCTGCTCTGGATGTGGGGGGAGGGGGAGGGGAGCAGCGTGAGTCAACATGTGGGCCTGCTTTCAGCGTTTGACTGCTGACCTGTGCATTGTATCACATTGCACTCGTTTAAAAAGGTCAAGACTTGGTGAACCTCGCGCCTTTTTGCCAAACCCGACCCCCCTGACCTGGTGTGGACACTTGCTCCGTTCTAATCCCCAACAATGGGGGCCTTTCAGAGCACTGCAAAACCTGTGGAACATCTGTTTTTGTGGGGTTGGTGGCGGCAGCGGCAGCCTGTGGCTCAGCGGGAACGTGGCTGCTTTATCAGGCTGGAAGAGCCGCGAGAAGAAACATCACTAGGCTTGGGGGGGTACATTCAGGCTTTCTGTAATGTTGGGTATAGCTGCAGAGCACCAAGGTCCAGTTTCATGGCTCTGATTGACGCACATCCTTTCAAATTTTATTCTTTAAGTCAAACTCAGGGTTGAAATTAATTGCTAACAACTTATGATAAAAAAATGACAATCATCTGTAATTTTACTCCTAAAAGTAGCGAGTGATTAAATAAGTAATTAGTGAGTCCCACTGCTAATTTAAACTTTACTGTCTATATTTCCCATACGAAAGAGCTACTGTTGGTCCTTAATTTGGTACCTTGCAAGTTGTTTCCCAAAGGAATTGTTAAGTTTTAAAGAAAATTGTGATACACAGAAATCTCCAACTGCTTGATCCAACATAGAATCAGTGTGTGAGTCAGGCAAATTAGTGTTTTTTCTTGCACACTCTTGCTGATTCTTCTCCTTTAACTTTTGAAAGCCACGTTCATCAACACCATTTAGACCAACAACAGGAGCGCACGCTGCAGTCAGAGACAGGAGACCCACACCGCTCCAAGATCGATTCTAAAGCTTGTCCCGCCCCAGCAAACCATCAGCTACGCTGATCTTGGTGATGATGTCATTCTTCAGGCGTTATCTCAACAAGGTCTTCTGGAGAGCTGACATCCCTGGAGAGGTGAACCGAACTGGGCTGCAAAATCCACCAACACCTCCCCACATCAGGGCAGGTTAGAGGCACCACTCCACCTCAATGCAGGCTTATGGAGTCTTCCTCCAAACAGGCCGGCCCTTGGTGTCGTTCGTCAGTGGTTTCATCACAGCAAACTTCTGGATGTTTCTTGTTAGGGAGACACGCATGCCAGTGGCAAATATCTCTGAGGAGCATATTTGTGATGAGAGAGGAGCCGGACTGCTCTCGTGCGAGTATGACGGAATGCAGAAATGAAAGGCTGTGGTTTTTTTTGTTCCCTGAATTAAATGACTTGATGTTTCTTTGGTGGCCTAATTGATGCTGAGATCATATTGAAGCATCCGTCATAGTGTAGTGGGACGTGAAGTTATTGTGTAACACAATTGAGATGCCAAGGTGGAAAAGATGCAACAAAAAGGCCCATTTCGAGCTCATTCCTGCATCCCAGAAGGAAGCAATAGCAGGGGCTGTCAAAAAAAAAAGAAGCCTTTTGTTTGGGTGGACCAACAGCATAATGGCATCAAATCATTTAACTGGAGACCACTTCTTTATATCCCTTTGTTTGAGCATAAAGGAATTTATTTAACTCTTCAAGTTTCCAAACTCGACAGCCTTTTACACTTCTTCTCTTGCCCAGAGGTTGTTAGCTTTCACTGCTTTCTTGTCCGAAGGTCTTGCTGCCATATTCTGTTCAGTGCTGGGTCCATGAAGATCCTGTACGCACCCCACTCTGAAGAAAACAGTGCAATCACCACAATCCAAACTCTTCTCCTGGGTCAGATTAGACTCTCCGGTGGTCCAACCTTTGCCTCATGTTGAACACCCCAAAGTTACACGCAGGCTTCGAGTGCCAGTCTCCCACATGCAGTGAACTTAACGCCTGGAAGACATGTTATGCAGACTCTCTGGTTTACCGATGGGATGAGACAGGGCATCAGCGCTCATCAGCAGACAGAAACACACATATGCACACGATTAGGGGTCGTGCGTTTCCTCCAACAGTCCAAAGATTGTCTTAGATAAAACACATGCAAGGAGAACATGCAAACCCCAAGCAAAGAACAACACCACCACAACTCCCCCCAGCCTTGAATCCAACAAGGCTCCCTTATAATGTGAGATAAGCATGCTGAGCCCTTTAACAGTGTGCTAACTACTGTGCTTCCATAGCAGTCAAATTATCAGTCTTTTTATTTTTTCTGGTGTTGAAATGGAAAAAAAAAGCCCAACAACTGGGCTTTGTGAGGACAAACCTGCTTACAAAATATTTCTGGCATCGAATGACGCCGTCATAACTGTAATTTAGCAGCATTAACCTTTATGACCTTGGCGTTCCGTCTTTGGAGCAGATTCAGCGCCTTGTCATCCTGCCGACTCGTAACTTTTTTTTTTTCACCATTTCGCCAGCGGACACTCCCTTCCGAGGTGAGCGCGCACGAAAGAAGGTGTAGCCGGAGGAGGCCGGGGTTGTCAGAGAGCGGAACTTGTGTGTCCTCAGTGAAAGGGTGGGGGAGGGGGCTTTACCACAGCAGCAACCCGGGAGAGCGAGCTGAATCGCACAGAGACAAAGACTAATAGTTTCACAAAAGAGGGGGGCTTTTGTAAACTTGTAAACTCTCGAAGTTTCTAGCTCGCTGGAAGCCGTCCCGTCAAGTGCCTGGGCATGCATTTGGCTGCCAGTGATCCGGACGGCTCCAAGTGGATCTCTGGCATTCGCTTCACAGGCACCCAGGTGCACGGGGCGCGCGTCCGCAGGTTTCTACCCAACTTGGCACTTAACGGCGCAATCGCGCCACCAGTCCCCAGGGCTCCCCCTTGCGCAGTTATTTATCTCTCACAGTGGCATTTTCATTGGTCCGGTTGATGTGATGTGTTTACAAGTGGCACGGTGACCACCTAAACACACACATGCGGGGCATTTTTTCGCCCAATGTTTTCCAAGCTTTATTGGGGGAGGTGGTGGTACAATCGGTCTGTTTTTTGGGGGTAGCGGAGGCATCTGCAGCTTTGCCCAGTTACATGGGCACGTCCCTGATGGGCGAAGTGCTTTTTTTTGTGTGTGTTTTTGCATTTACTTAAGAGATGTCATTTATGAATTTGTGCTCCTCCAATGCAGCCCAATGAATAAGAGAGGCTGGGCGATGTCACTCCTCATAGGATCCAGATGTTCTTATGTGCTCGCTTAAGTAGACACAGACCTCGGCTCTTAGGAGTTTCTTTTAAAGCGTGTGTGTGTGTGTGTGTGTGTGTGCGCGCGCGTGCGTGCGTGCGGGTGAGAGGGTCCTCAGACTTTCTTCAACATTCAAGCAGGAGCCTTCAGAATGAAAGCACTGAGCAGTCATTTCTCTACAAGTGACGCTAGTAATTTTTATTGATCACCTCAAGGCCCCTCTCCTCAGGGCCTCCCCCTCCTGTCTGCTCTGGTGCCCCCTTTCCAGACTGGGAACCTCTGGTCCGAGTTACCGGGCAAAATTCGGGTTGCCATTGATCCGTTGACCCCGATTAAAAGTTTAATTTCCATCCTTTTACCTGCGTGAGAGGCATTTAAGTGTTGCTCGCCGACATGCCGCTTGCAGGCGAGCACCGCCGCTGCAGCCCGCGTGTCACACGGATCTGGTTACACATGCGCGACGCTGTCTGCTCCTCTCGTGACAGGCCTGCAGCACCTTGGGGCGCTGCGTTGTCGGCAAGCCGCAACAAGAAGTGATGAGCCACTCTAACAAAAAGTGCTGACATGCTCGCCTCGCTCTGCCTTTGTCAGTCAAGACAAAACAGCTCCCACCCCCCTACACCCCGCACGTCTCACTTTGTTGCGTTTTTTTTTTTTTTTTAGTATTCCTCAAAACAGTCTTATTTCTGTGGCTTTTGGATTCCCTTTCAAGGGGAGATTTCTCTGTTTTTTGAAGAGAAGTAGCGAGGAGGACGGGGAGGGCTGGTGGTGCTTTGGGGGCATTAAACGAAAAAAATGGCCATAACTGTATTTTTACCCCCACCAATTATGTTAGAAAAAAAACCCCTCCACCATGCACGACTTTGTGTTTTTTGCGTGAGTCGGGGACCTTGGCAAATCGAGCCACATGGCGTCTAAATCAACTGTCACGAACGTACAAAAGCTTCCTCGGATCCAATTCGTGCTCGCGTGCTGCCCTCCTGACAACAGTCTGTCGAGGAAACTTCAGCAAACCACAACAGCCAGCTCCAGCCATTGATTGGGGTCTAAATCCAGTCCGTCTCATAGTAAACTTTTTCTAAGAACAAAGCTGCCCACTGTTGCAAAAAGGCCACCTGAATATTACCAAAACTCGTATTTGGGGGCCGACACGCACGCGCCAGTGCATGCCTGTTGCGTGTGTTTTGTTTTTTGCGTGTGTGAAAGCATGAGGTCACCACGGCATTGCACGCCTGCTAAGTGTAAGCACACTTTGCTGTCTTTAGCTACGGGCGCCTGGACGGTAAGATGTTCCATGTGTGAAGGGTTTGTTGGAGGATTTCACCGAGCACAGCGGCGCACAGGTACGCTGAGGTAATAACACGGGGCGGCTAATCTGATTGGCTGCAATGACAGCGCCACTGGGGGGGGGCAGATGGATCGCGATGATGTGCCGATGACGGTCGCCAACGTGGGGCCTGGCAGCTGGTGGGATTGGCTGCTCTCCTCCCCCTCCTTGGGCTGGGATAGGGATCTGATAAGCATGCTTTTCCAAGGTGCACATGGGGGGTGGGGGGTCTCTTTTGCTTCTTTCAAAAACCAAAAGCTTTGTGATTCTCTGTATTCACTCAAACATTCTCACTGGGTTTTTTTTTTTACGGACGATGATTTTATGTGCGCTGTAAAACTTTCACGAGATCTTTTATTTTTAATTTGGAGTTGGGGGGTTGAAAAAAAAAGATTGAATGTAACAGCTGAGGTTCTTGCGAACAACATATCGCCTGCATAGGTGCAATTATACGCGCACACACCTGGGTGGTGCGGCAGTAAAAACCAGGCAGATGCAAAAGTGCACCTGGAGACTGAAGAGCTTCCAGGAAACTCGAGTAGAAGTTATTAAAGAGATGATTCACTTTGCCGCTTTTAATGTTCGAAAAAAAAGTTGTTATTTTGTTCTATTTTTCCCATATGGTGAAGAAACGTATGCGGAGCCTCACAGCGAGGTGGGTCGGGGGTCCCTGTTGGGGGTCTGGCAGATTGCGTGGAAGCGATTGTGAATCACTTGTATGTGTGTTTGCCTTGTGATGTGAAGTCAGTGTGTCTGCTTGACTGTTACAGGTACTGGAGATTGGAGAGGGGGGGGGGGGGATAAAATGCAAAATGCTGATGTGACTGTCCAGAAAAGTGAGTGGTGGGGATGACGGGACGACTGGTCTGCACCAAAAAGAAGTCTATGCAAAAAAGGAAGTGGAGGTCTAATAGAACAAGAAGACTCAAGATCTGTTAAACAGTTAAGGCACCATGACAAATGCCTTTCACAGAGAAGACCCAGCAACTCCCAGTTATGTCTGGAATCACCTGTTCACTGGTGGACAGAGCGGATCACTCCTCCTGACCGCCACGCTGAAGGAAGATGAGGCAACATTGCGCCAGCTTGCGAGAGGCTGTGATCACAGTTGGACAGGTCCTTGTCGTCCATTCTTTGTCTGCTGCCCGACCTCCAGTGTCCTTTTGTCTGACACAGTAACAAACAGATCTTGATTCCAACACTACTGGACAAATATCATACGTGTTTGAGTACTTTGGACAGCAGGATCGCTCCTGCAGCCCCAGCAGTGACGAGGTTAAATGATTTCATTTGGGGTCCCTTTTTTTCAGAGCAGGAAAACTGGGGCCCATAATGAAGAGGTTAAAACTGTCAACAATAAAATAAATAAAGAACGGAGAAGGACACTGAAGCTGCTGATTTATACGAGTGAATAAACAGCTGCGCATTCTCCTCCCAGTTCTGGTAAAATGTAAAGAACAGGCTTAAACATGTAGTGGATACAATCTCCTCACCATGCTGCTGGGGTGGAGCGATTGGGCCGCGGTGATAAGCCAACACATCGCTGAAAACACTGGCTTTTTCAGATCCTCCGGTAAGGGAAGGAGCAGACAGGAATGGGATGGTTTGGTGTCAGTGCAGTTGATGGTAGGTGGGGGGGATATGGGGGGGCAGTTTGAACAGGAACAGCTGGAGATGGATGCTAATCTCCATCTGATAACACTCATGTGCTGCGCAACCGAGCGTGGAAAGGTAAAACATGATGCCACTGACTCCGCTCTCCCCCTTTTTATCCGTCCTCCCCCCCTCCGCAGGGGACATGCGCAAGTTACGCACCAACGTCCCCCGCATATATTAACAAATGGGTTTGGTAATGCGACAGGAGTTGGTGGGGGCACGCTCTGCGGGAGGAAGTTGCGCTGCAGGTCGTAAACCGTTCTCTGCTGCAGACGCTTGATGCGCCTGAAATTTAAGAGTTGGGGAAATAAATTAGGAAAACAAAACCACCTGCAGAACGATTGCGATGCAGTCTGTGAGGAGAGTGACGTGGCTACGTCTCGTGGTCCACGTATAGTGCCGAAGTTAAAGAGGGTAGAACTAAAACTACAAGTAACTTTAAACCTAGAGGAAGTAATGTAGCCGCCGTTCTATGTTTTCAGAATACAGACAAGATCAGAGGTAACCAACTGGTGGTCTGGAGGCATAGAAGAGGGCGTAATCTGGCATACAGGATGATCATGTGAATGTAAAAATTAAGATGAACTTCTATACATCTTAACTTATTTACAATTTTTTCAGGATCTCCTGAACCATTTGACCCAAGAAGAACTGCTATTCCAAATGCTCTGGAAGGGCTGTCTGCTCCTGTCAATTATTCTCTTAATCTGCTGTAAACACAAGCAACTTTACACAACAGTGCTCTGCTCCTCAAAACTGACGTGTCAAAACAATGTTTCCATCTCACTCTGATTGTTTCCGTCTGTATAATGTATTTGTTCAGAGTAAAACATTTGAGGAGTTTATCTACTGTCAAAACGCAGGAAAAAAGAAACAGTGAAATATTACTGGGTGCTCTTCGCTGATTGTGACACGCAATCTCTTACCCAGGAGTCCAGCTGTTAAGTGATACCAGCGTTTTCCACTGACACAAAATCTCTTTGACTGAGTTTTTCAAACTCGCGACGTCTACTTTTGGAACAAGGTTTTGAGGTGAACGTGACAGTTAAAACCAAGCGTGGTTTTTCTTTAATCAAATTAAGAGAACTCAAAACCCAGGAGGATGGTTTGTGATATCTGTGGGGCCCCAGCAACGCGGGAACGCCAAGAAAATGGCGCGGCTCGACCCATGGTCCGAATGATCCGAGGGGATTACGCAATGCGCAACAACGGCTCAGCTCATGGCTTTCTGTTTACGACTCTCATACTTTCACAAGGACAATGACGAGCAGAGACAGTGTAGGATAGAGGAATTAAGGGGTGTGGGGGAAACATGATCAAGTCAACAACAATGAAAGTTGTGGCAGATGGGAATGAATGTTTGGACAGCGCAGCATCACGATAGCATGGCGATAAGGCCCCATGCTCCATCAGTGCCAGAGCCAATGACAACACCGACACCCTCGGACCACTGTTAGTCATTAGCAGGGGCCATAATGGAAAGACTGAGTGGGAAACGTCTGCTCCAGACTTCTCCGCAGCACACTCATCCTCGCAAGCATTGGGGAGTGAAGGCGCTGTTTTCCTTTATCACGGTAAAATGGAGCTGACTGCTCCCCCGGTATTGTTTTAGGAGAGCATGCGTCTGCATCCCACCGAAGCGGGGCGAGAAACCATGTCGTCTTTCCTTGAAGTCAATTTGGGCGTTCTCACGTCTCCTTTCCCCCGGAGGGTTGACTCGCCTCGGGAGGAACATGGCCAAGGGCCCGCTGTTCCCCCCGCCCCCCTCTCAGAATTTATCGAGTGAGCTTCAGTTCATTTGGTGGCAATCGGATTTCATAAGAAGAAAGGGAAGTATACACTGGCGAGATGTAGGGATCCTGGCAGCAGGGAGGAGAGGACCTGTCACGTGCTGCCGTTTCAGCCATTACTCCTCAAACGCTGGCAGATGCTTGAAGTTCTTTTATTGTCTGCGCCGTGCTGAGTGGGCTGTGCACAGGCATAAATAGGAACATTTTGTGAGCGCATTTGATGAGGATTGCAGAGGCCCAGTTTGCTTGGATCGCCGAGATCAATTCTGACAGATCGGTGCGACGGGAAGTCATTGAACAACCACGAAAGTGTTGTTCTGCAGGCTGAGCTTCCAGGTAGTGGGACGGAACGCAAGCCACCATGCTGGTCTCCTCTCAGAGAAGAACAGAGCAGCTCCCAAGCTGCAGTTTCACCCGGACCAAGGCAGGGAAACTGGTTACAGGTGGCCTCCCTTGGGTTCTGACGGTCGCAATCCTGCGATTGACTGGCACCTTGTCACAAGCCGCGTGCGTCGGGCACGTACGTGGGCTGGAATCCGGAGCGAAACGCCTGGAATCCACCGAGCTAGTGCGCATGAAGTCATGTCTGCATCTGGACCTCTGCACTCCTCCTCGGCACCACTTGCATGTTACGTAGCGAGACCAGCAGCATGGATCGATCAGCTCAGAGTCTGTCCACCTTTCAAACCGCAAGGTGAGGGGCAACGGCCCCACGTCATCTAACTGGAGCTTCTCCCAGCTGACCCTGCTGATATGCTTGACAGGCGACATCCAGTCAGTCCTATGAAGCTTTTGGCAGCACCAAAAAATGCTCCTGATAGTGTGTGATGCTGAACAATGATCTTTGAATTCCTTCATGCCCGTGAGAGCCAGTGCAATGGTTTGAGAACCGTGATCGAACCGTGTTTCCTGGTCAACAGCAAAACAGTGTGTCAGCATGTGCGTGTGTGCGAACGCAAGTGTGTGTGCCGTATAAGTGTTTATGTGTACGTCTGCCTGTCCAAACATTTTAGGTTGCTTCGATGCTTTGTATGAAAAGAGTGTAAATAAAAGACTGATTGATTGATCGAGGTTTAAACTTCACCCGCGCGTGTTTACCAAACATACATTTATTTAAATGTTCTATTTTTGAAACTGACTCTTGTTCTGAAATAAGAAAAAAGGAGTATTTAGCCTCTCACGGTATCTTCACGTTCAAGTCGAGGAACTCAAACTTACTTCTGAGTTACCAGCACAAGTGTCACGTCTGGGTACGTTGCGATCTCCTCATATCGCAACGTAGCCAAGTATTGTGGAGTTTGTTTCGGAGACATTCCAGTTGGAACGTGGATCGCCAGCAACCTGTGAGTTAGCGGCGTATATTGTTTGGTGGGTTTTGTAGCAACGATGTTATGAAATAGCTAGTTTGTAGTCTTATAAAGAAAAGGAAGAATAGATCTGGCGACACGCCACATCAGAAACCAGAGCTTGAAGGTCAAGGTGAAGACATTTGTTCCGACTCACAGTCGACCGCTCTCGCGCAGCGTGAGTCCTTCAAAGGAAGCTAGCGAGCCATGGGCACATGTCATTAGAATAATACGCAATAAATAAGATTTAGAGCTGACATTTCTGGGGAAGAATCATGCTTGGCAAATGGCTGGATGGAGGCACCATCCCCTGAGTTGGGTGTTTCATTGTGCGCCCCATGCGCACAATGGCGCATTGTGCATACCAGACTGAAGGCCAATCAAACGATGGAGCGGAGATAAACAGGTGGAGACAGGACTCGCCATTATCCAGCAGTGATGAGGGGGGGATTCGGGCCGCGCGTCGGGAGGTGAGCATGGCGGGGGGGGGGGGCGGAGGCGGACCTGCTTCTCGAGTTTCGGGCTTTTTGTTCCAAAACAGTGAGCTGCCAAGTCCTGAATTCCTCGAACCCGAGCGACACCTCGGAAGACAAGAGGGAGCTACGGTGATTCATAGGTTTACGCTTCTTGGGGATGTGAGTCAAAAAAAAAAAGTTTGACATTTACGCTCACCACAGTGCGGCCAAAGAGGGGCCTGACGGAGCGAAAGGGTAAATGCTGCGGCTACAAGTTTGGTCATTAAGGCGAAAGTCACAGGGCCCCCTCCTCGTGGGGGAAGCAGCGGCGCAGCAGACTGGAGCACAATGAGGTTTGGTGACCCGAAGTTGCGGATAATTTGTGAATGTGTTGGGATGAAGCGACCACACTGGGTAAACCAAACCCCAGGCCCACACACACACTCGGGCACACACAGACTCCCGAAGCATCCTCCATACTCATCGGCGTCCTGCTGGTTTTGTGTCGGACTGAAGGTGTGGCGACGTGGAACCTGCATCGATGAGCAAGGGGGGACGAAGGTCCGAGCAGCTGGGGGACCGCCAGGGGTACACATAACTCCTTCCATGACCCGCTGCCGCTCAGGCTCACTGCACCCACCCTTACCCCCTTTTTTTCAGCCAAACACTCATGTTATATTTAAAAGTCTGAATAGCTGTGCGGTGACAGCATGGCTATAGAGGCCTTCTGATCCACCCTTGTGTTAATGTAGAGTTTCCCACTCATTTGGAATAAGACTTAGACAGACATGGGAAGCTTTGGACATTACCAGAGCACCAAAAAAAAAAAAAAAGAAAGAGCAAGAGAAGGTTTTTTTTTGCTGCATTCCTCGAAATGAGGCTTTGCTGTCAGGCACAAAGGAACCAGGAAACAGCCACTGGCACCACAAGTTCATAATCCCCCCCAGGACTAACAAGACCTCTCTTGCTGTTGTAACACTTCAAGTGAGGCTGAATTTTCCAGAAACTCAAACACTCATCTATGAAAAAAGGAAAAAAAAACAAAAAAAAAAAACAAACCGTTTTGCTCGAACGGAGTTGCTGCCCTGTTTTTTCCGCCTCTCCTCCAGTTGTTTGAGTTAGAAACATCACTGTTGTACCAAAAGATATAGATGTGTTCGCTTCGCCATCACCGGCTTTTATGTCTTTTTTTCTAAGAATGAAGAAGCCTAACAGCATTTCTCAGACCGCTTGTAAACCGTAATCTGCACAGCGTCAATGTCCATCGTGATTTTCTTCCTACCTTTGCAGAAATGTAGCCTGTTAGCTTCAGACCAGGCATGTGATTGATGGACTTTTTTTAATGTTGAGTCGCTGGACACAGCATCAACGAGGGAAGAGGAAACGCTTGTAAAAAAACCTCAACTTTTTTACTAGAGGCAGACCATAGCGTCGGGTCACTCTCTTGTCCCTCTCTGCTGTTGGGTCCCATCCATCACCGGGTCTCTCTCGGAGAAGCCTGTCAAATGTGATGGGACATGAAGACAGAGGCTTGACAGCTCGCTGGTGGTGAGCAGCGAGGGAAATGACCGTTGGCCTGCGAGAGCTACGGCCCCCGCGGATGAGGACGGGCAGGCGATCGATGCGAGCGAGGCCTTAAATCCATCTTTTCTCAACCTCCCAAGAACCACAGAGTACTCTCCTGGCCGATGGCAACAAAGCGCAGCTACGACGTGTTGCACTCAGCAAAGTACTCTTTCCCTGCTGGAGGCTGCCTGCCATCACAGATATCCATAAAAACATCCGTTCTGGAGAGTTAGGGCTTGTGTCTTTATGTTCACCTGTAAATTATCGCAAAATTACAAAGCAAATCAAAGAATTCAATCTGTTACAATTGTTACAATAAGCCCCAAAAACTAAAATCTTGAGCAACACGGAGGTGGAAAAAAAATAAAAGCTGAACGATTTATACAACTGCTATTCAAGCCAGGTATAGAGTGCCTTTTTCAGCCAAGCAGTTTGACATCTTTAATGACCCAAATTACTCTTTGCATCTATTTGTATTTATTCTAATTGCTATGTTACAACCCGTTTATCTACAAGCCAAAAAACATTGCACAAGTAGGCACTGGTATTTTACCACTAGCTAACTGAGGTTGGCAGGACCATAATCATACGTCTGAGTACAGCGATTTTGGCAGAGGTGGAAACGATGGTGAAGCTCTTTTTGTAGTCCTTTGTGTTGTACAAGATATTATGACTCAAGCATGCATGGATTAACCCCTCAGAGCAAGATTGTTTTGTTCATTTTTGACTGCGTCGATAGGGTTGTGGTAAGGGGAGCTTGGGGTTCAAGAGAGGTGGGTGCACCTATGACTCTGGTCCACCATTATTCTAGGTTTGTGACTTGAAAATCAGCAGAGTTGGATGCAGTCAGGAGCCTTTTTGTGTCAAACAAGCCACACCGCAGTTTCACCCCACCTGCTAATGTCCAGCTCCACTTGGTAAGCCCCAATGGGCTGACACCCGATCATTTTTGGATGTCTTGTTTGAAAAACATTTAAAAGAGCTTAAAGGATTCAGAAAGCCAACAATTTTGCTTAAACTTGCAAAATCGTTGCAAGTGTCGAGACAATCAAAAATCTGTGGACCGATCACAGTCTTATTGCTTGGTGGCGTCAAAGAGTGCTGTCCATTTTAAAAAGACCACATGCGCATGTGTTAAAGTGCCGTGCGCTCGGATTTGACTCTCACATTGTTCACATTAGCGTGGCGCTGTATGTGTGCCAAGGCAGTTTTAAATAGATGCTGCTTTTTTATGATGCCATCTCTTTGGCAAGAAAGAGAGACAAAGCCAGCACCAATTACTTATCTGGACAAGTCCCACTTTAACGGGCTCCTCAGCAGCCCCCCCCCCCCCCCCCCCTCCGATAATGAGTTCTACTCCCAATAATGAGTTACTTCCTTTGGCTTGTGATATGATGAAGTCACCTTCATAAACAGCATTGATTGTGGGAGTTTGAGAAGGAATACATCACAGGGACTTATTAAAGGGAAAAGGCAAAGAGAGAGAGACCTCCAACAAAGAGCATTCTGGGCTGTGACTTTCCCAGAACAGCTTTTCTTTTTTAGTTCTTTGGTCTTTAGAGGCCATCTTTCTGAGGTCAGGGAGATTTAGCTTTGTCATCAGTGGCCCAAAAAATTGAGTAAAGTCAAGTAACTATTGTTCCATTTACCCCCCATAGTTTAGGCTAAATGGGGATCACTGGGGAAAAGCTAACAAAGAAACTGCACTCAAGGTAAATAAACTTCCAAATGAGTTCTGAAAGGAAGCAATTGTTGCAACTGTAATTCACCCCAAACAACCCAAATGCATCTTTCAAAATGATGGACGGACAACAGGTGGACCTCAAAAATGAAGGGAAACAAAGGGTTGGGAGACGCTAGAGAAAAAGCAGACCACTATTTGGGGGGGGGGGGGGGGGGCGGATATCTGAGCAAACATACCCGAACAAAACAACCGAGGGACCAACTTAAGGCATTGACTCAAACCCAAAGTCCAGCCCATCCAGCGTGCTAGCAGTGGTCATTTTTCGAGGGCAACGTGAGCATTCAGTGTCTTGTTGATCAAACTGCTGATCGCAGGATTACCTCGATAACTCTATCCACAAGGGGCGCTTAAAGACACGTTTCGACATTGTCAATGCGCCTTGCTACAGTAACTCACCATTTCATTTTGGAGCCAAATTTGTGAATCTCTTAAATGTCTCCACATGGTTCGCACCCTTTGTGCACTCCTACAAAATATCCTCAACCTCAACAAAAACTACTGTACAACTTCGGGCCCGAACCACGTTGAATTACCTCCAACAGCATGGGTTTCTTTCCCAATCATTAAAACATGTCGGCGACACATTTAAAGCAATTGAAATTGACAGTTATTGTGTTTTTCAACTCAACTCCCTCCAACCTGAGCCAATCTTTCTTTGGCTGGGTGAGTGTCAAGGAGAGAGCTCGGAGTTTTGTTTCTGTTAGGCTTTTTATTGTTGTTTTTTTTCTCAAACAAGAACTTTGCCAAGAACACAGTGCACCTTTTTTTTTCTTACAGCTCACATGAGATGCCCCCCCCCCACTACATTCAACTCAGATCATAATTTAGCATGTCGTGAAATATTACTTGAATGTTCAAATATGCTCCCAAGAAGGAAAGCAGGAAGCGCCCAAGACGGTGCACCTGTTACTTCCACTTCTGTTCCAGTAGGTTTTTTTTCTCCCTTTTTTTGGGAGGGGGGGGCGTCCGCGTCGGTTCTGCAAGCACCTCAGATTTGGGGTGTGGTTGTGAGTCCCGCGTGGAAGCAGGCGAAAAAAAATGAAAATAGGCCTCGGGGTTTTGCATACATGCACTCCCACGTGAACTTTTAATTGAGGATGTCAGAATGTTGTCGGGGGCGGGGGGAGCAAGATCATGAAAATTTAGTGCAAACACATGAGTAGAGGTCACTGCTGCACTCATCGGAGACTCCAAATGCTGTATTACAAAGGCCAGAGTTGCACAAGCAGACGCTCAATACCCCCCCCCCCCTCCCCATCTGCTTCAGTGAAAGTTAAGGGGAGGACACAAGTGCGCGTCACGTTTACTGATCTGACCTCTGAGCAGGAGCGCATTTTATTCCGGACGGAGCGGAAGAGGCGTCCCTCGGACAGTTGGAAGTCAACCGGTTCATGTTGATTTTTTGGTAGCTGGCTCGTACGGAAAAAAACAAATAAAACCGAGTCACACATTGGAGTTGTGTTAGCAGCAGTGGGAGAAATGGAAGCAGCTGAAACAGTTCTGACTGTTGTTTCACCAGTGGGGGTTCGGGGGGGGGGGGGGTGTTGTTCCTGGTCCTACGGAGGCAATGATGATGGCTCAACGCGGCCTCCAGAGGGCCGTTTTTGATGTGGCCTGAGTGAGAGATCAATGCTAACTGCTCCACTAGCCAGGATGGTGGTTTAGAGATTTTGATCACGAGGCTGCTTCTGGTGTGTATCCGTTTTGACAAGAACTGTAAGAACTAAACTTCAAGGTCCTCTTCTATAGAGCAGTTCTGCATCAAGCGCTACTTTGGTATTAGGCCTGCCCTTTTGTGCTTGTTTGTGGTAACACTGAACTCACATTCCATTTCCTTGCAAAGTTTCCTGCTCGTTTGGCAAGTCAATGAGGGAAAATTTGAAAAAAAACGTTTTTTTGTAACAATGTTTTTTGAATGGTTTTTTTTGGAGGGAGCCGGGCATTCAGACAGTTATCTGCTGTTACGAATTGTCAAAATGCTACAAATAGGTATCTCAAGGATCCTATGCGAGATTGAACCTCAGTAATAATAAGTCGGAACAGAACCTGGAGCCTCTTTTAGCCACTTCGGTGGAAGAAAAGCAGCTGAACATCACAGCTCCTTCAAGTTCAGATGTGTACGGGCCAATCAACCGGCGAATAATATTCAGCATTGTGTTTACTGCTTGTTCTGCAGTTTTCAGCGTGGCAGACTGAACCTATTATTACCGCTTGAACCCGCACGTAAAAACGATGTGTCCCGACAGGCCTCGCCATCACGTAACCTGAAAAAATATTGTTTGGCCTCGTTCAAGAACCCAAAGAAGCACGATTATTTTTTTAACGTAATTATCATGTGGCCTGACAGCGATGAACCGTCCCAACAAGGTTTTGTATCAAGCACAGACTGGAATTGTTTCATTAATGGTATTTCATGATAAATCTGGCACATCTAAAGTTTCACAAGATACAAAAAAATGACCTTTTGAACTTTTATCTTTTAAGATTAAGCCCAAGTTAAATGCCCCCCCCCCAATCTTGCAGTGTGGGGGCTTAAACCAGCGGCCTTCAGATCAGTTTGCAGTTTGTACACATGGTTTCATCCATCCTTTCCTTCTGCTGAGGCAGAGAAAAGTCGCGGAAAGCTTGCTTAATGGCATGTTTGGGTACCACGAAATGTGAGTCACGTTCATGGAAGACAGTTGATTTATGAAGCCAAATTCAACAAGAGGAAAAAAAGAAAGGCCGCATTCATGAGGTGCTTTGGGGTCGTTTAAAACACACTTTTTCTATTCAAGCATATTCCTGACTGCTGTAGGAACTTTAAACATCTCTGAAGCGCTCCTTTATCAGACTTTGTTCGTGGGTCTCTGATGTGGAAGCTTTATTTTGAAAAGCCCTATCATGAGCTCCGAGAGGCTTTGGGGCTCGTCCTTGCAGAAATGCTATCTGTTTCCCACACGCTATCCACCCCAACCCCCTTGCTTTTTCTCTCTCCCTTCAAAAGCTTCAAAATGCTTTATGGAAACTTTTCTCTCTCTTTTTTTTCTCCTTCTCTCCAAGATAAAATCCTGCAGCAGAGATCTGAGGAACATGGCCCACTTGGTTCAAACAGCCATGAAATTGTAGCAGAGCCAGATAAGACCTGATTAGACTTGTTGGGTTTGCTGCTCACCGGTATGTTCAGCAGCACCACCTGCATCTCCCGGCTCCCCAACTGTCTCACCTCTTGTCCCACCGCTCCCTACCCCACCCCACCAAAACCCCTCCTCCTCCTCTCTCTCTCTCTGGGAAATGCTGAATGTGCACTTTCTCTCTCACATCTGTGACCTCTTGAATATTGTCTGCTTGCTCTATCTCAATCCCCCCCCCCCACACACACACACACAACCAAACAAATACCCACTCTTCTTTCAACACTGGCTTTGCTCCAGTTTTTTTTTCCTCATGCACCCACTGATGCATGCGTGCACCCCCCCCTCCCCCGTCCATTACTACTAACTTGATTAACTTACTATCAACTTGAACCTGTGACATATGTGCCACAGGCTTCCAGGCTCCACAGCTCCTTTTTTGTCTTTTTTTCCCCCTCTGACTGTAGCAAAACGCTGCCCCTGCCAGGAGCCTGAAACAGGGGGAGACGATCGCCTGGTTAATGGAGTCACATTTGGAAGCGAAGTTCATTGTCTGCTCCTTTGCGTTCAGCTCCAAAGTCCTTGAATTTATGGGGACTCTTGATGTGTTTGGTCAGGCCCAGCACACGTGCAATTACAATCCCAGAAGTCTCCTCCCTTGTTTTGGACGGGGTTCATAGCCGCAGTGTGTTTTCCACAACAAAGATTATTCCAGAATTGACTGAATATAAATCCTTAAATATAATGCCGCATATCAAATAAATAGTTATAAATAGCGGCCATATGCAAGCTGATGCAGATGTTTGGAGAGGGACGTGGCTCCCTGGCGGTTTGCTCTATAGCATGCTTCAGTGTATGGATGCTGTCATTCACATGTAATTGAGAGTCAAATATACGTCTGGTGGGTGAACAGCAGTCGGGGTCATTTCTGGATAAATGAGCTGCAGGTGGGTTTAATGATTACTTCACAAACTGTAAGTTAAAAAATGCATAAAAATTTATATCACGTTTAGCTTTCGGGACAAAAACTGACTTTTAACTAAGCATCACATATTTATAGCTCCGCCCTTTTACCGCCCTGCTCACATTACGCATGCAAAGGAGCTCCTCAGCTGAACAGTGAGGCAAAAGGAACAAAGGCAATGCCCACGACTGCAAACAAGGAAATGTTAAACCCAAACAGCCATTTATTTTCTTTACCAATTTATTTGCATGCAGGTTTTGGGGCAATTTTGGTCCAGTCCCTTCATAGCAAGACTGCTGGCCAGAAGAGCATTTGCATGGAGTTTGCATGTTTTCCCCTAAATACTTTGGTTTCAGGGATAATCCAAAGAAATGGTTCGTGCTTGTGTTGTGAGTGTGTGTGTGTGTGTGTGTGTGTGTACATATGGTGTGCCTTATGCCTTTAGATTATGCCGTGTGTCAGCAGTCATAAAGGATAGATAAGTCATTGGGTTTTCATACAGCACAGATAAATGCATCACAACAAATCACATTAAATCTACAGGCACCGGTTGCATTGCAATTGTGTTCACGTAGATACAGTCACAGTCGGTCCATGGCCAAAGGTTGTTTTTTTCTGTGCTTGCTGAAAGGGACAAAATCACAAGCTGTCATCTCAGAGGATGGAAGCATGTCCAAGTCTAGTGGAACATATGAGAGAGGGGCCTGGCTTACATGTTTGCATAAGTGCTTATGAAAGAATAAGAAACCTCTGTCAAGGTTTGTGTTCTGGGGAGCAAGAGTTTAGATGAGTCACACCAGGGATCACTCTTATTTATAGCCTGCACTGGTGTAACAGTCCCATTTTAACATGAAAAACACCATAATTGTCTTCGAATGTTGTTAATCGTGGTGAAAGATGAGCACAAATCAGTCACAGAACAATTCGAGGCCTTTTCTCGGGTTGGTACAGCTGACTGAAATCAAGACAGCCCCCCCGGGGTCGCATATCAAATAAATAGTTATAAATAGCGGCCGTATGCAAGCCGATGCAGATGTTTGGAGAGGGACGTGGCTTCCTGCCCCCCCGCCCCATGAAGTTCTGGCTTGGGCACCAATAATACTTACTGCTCCACCATTATTTTTCCATGACACAGCATGCAAGAATTTTACCTTACAGCTCGCCATGTGGCTACCTCACACATCCTGCAGTTATCTCTCAGTTTTTTTATTCAGCACTCACAAACATGGAGTCTAACATTGCACAGCACATAATCCCAGTTCGTCTGTTTTGTTTTGTTATCAGTGTTATCTGAACACAGCATATTGTGTGAGCGTGCTACTGTTGCCCGCGGTAGACGGCACCCCCTGCACACAAACGGATTCCATTAAAGACAGTAAATCTTGAGGGGAAAGAAAAAGAAAAAAAGACCTCCCACATGTACTGCAGGGGGAGAATGGGAGCGAGGATGACGTGTGGGGTTAAATACTGATGTTATCTTCCCATCTGGCTGCTTATACACACCTCAGTCTTAAATCTCAGTCAAAGCTTCCTGCTATCTCTGGTTTAGACGAAAAAAAAAGGGAGGTAATCATCAAAAAAATCAGGGCGAAGATAAGAGGTGGAACGCCACAGACGTCCCACTGTTCGGCGCTGACATCATGGCCGCGATGTCTGAACTGCGTTTGTTTTGATAAGGCAGAAAAGAGACAGTCAGTCTCCGGCCATGCATACAAAATGCACAAATGGCTC
This sequence comes from Malacoctenus gilli, assembly GCA_032164315.1. NCBI lineage: Eukaryota > Metazoa > Chordata > Actinopteri > Blenniiformes > Labrisomidae > Malacoctenus > Malacoctenus gilli. Next base: position 3,851,839 of record JASSRZ010000023.1, read on the forward strand.
GCAGTAGTAAGTTTATTGTCAGAGGGGATGGGGGCAGCTTAAAGAGCCCCTAAGAAAGCTATTAGATCACTTGGTAATTGAAGAAACATAGAGTGTGTTTCACATTACAGCGCGTATAAAAACTGAAAAACTGTGACGTTCTCCGGCGACGCGGGGCTCCAGAATTCCAGTCCGGCTCACGACTCAGGACCATCTGAAGGTTGGAGTTCGCCTCCCAGGGGAGTATTATCTCATTAGCTACTTCTCGCTGCGCCAGCGGTGCAGCACCACAACGCTCAACGCAGCTGGATCGCACGAACGGCTTAACGCTAATCCTGCAATTGCGGATTCCCTGATTTTTGCACTTCCTCCAACGAAATCCGCCTACTCCCTGAAGTGGGAGCGCAGGAGTCGGTAGATCCTCCCAGTCTGTTTTAGTAGCTTTCAGATGAAACTAAGAGGAGGTGAACAATATGGACCATACAGATTCTGAGAATAGCCAACCTCGGTTTTTTTTCTTTGGTTTTGGAAACTTTCTCATACACATATGGAGTTTTTTTCTTTCAAAAAAATAAACTACATCGGCACAAAATGCTGGACAGAATTTATGCCAGTTGATTAATTTACCATGAGACAAACACCTGGGGGCATTTTTCAGCCTTTACTGAAGACGCTGCTATTATTGTGCTGGGGAGGCATTTTATCATCTGCGCTCACAATAATGTGATTTGATGTGGTTTCTTCTTACGTTTGTGTCCCTTCTAAATTTCCTGTGTTGTTGTTTGCATTTTGCATTGTTATGCATTTTTTGTAAGATCATCTCCCTTTTTTAATTACACTTCAGCATTATTCTCCCTCAAGTGGTTTGTTGATGCATTATGAAAGCAGTGTTCCATCCAGTTTCAATGAATGGACCCCATAAATGTGCAAAACCTTCATGTAGACACCTGAACATGCCTTTTTTTGTAGACTGTGGTATTTGCACCTTTAAAAAAAACGGCTCTCAAAGTCTCTAACAAAAATCGACAGTGACAGGATTTGACATGATCACAATGATGAACAGTCACTCAGTTAACAACCCCATCATTCAGGCTGAAATCAAAATGTTAACAGTGTTCATCCTCTGCTTTGGACTGATATTGTTGTCTCCCTGCCAGATCAGCCCCCCCCCCCCTGTCCAGTGGCAGCACAATACTACATTGCAGGGCAAAGCCCCAGAAAATGATGTCATCCTTAAAGTCCCTAATCCATGACCAGGATGCAAAAAGACCCCCCCCCCCACCTCCTCCTCCTTCTTTTGCACGAGAGTAAAACAAACAAGAGCCATTACCTCAACCAAAGAAAGAGATTAGGGTTGTTTTGTTTTTTCCTCCTCTCCTTCTGAACAGGGTGAACTGAGATGAACCACTCTAAGAATCTCTGTCTTGAGCGAGGGTGCTTTCAAGGACAGACCGAGTCGCGCAAACACCACCACACTGCTGAGCCACCTCGCTCACTGTTTGTTCAAACAATAAACTATGACCGGTCGCCAATGCTGGCTGGGGATCTTTGCAGCCAGTGGCAGTGGTCAACAGCAATTTTTCACAAGGAGGGGAGGGGGGGCACCAGTTCCACCAAGAGGGGCGATGTCAACTGACACAATTGAGTGCAAAGCAGAGGTGTGCTGTCATGTTGTTAGCCCAATAGCACAGAGGAGCCTGTACCCCACCTAGCGCGAGGCATTGCCTTTTACAGGAGATCAGGTGATAGTGAGGGCGTACCGCACAACAACCAAGGGTCCAGTCTAAACGGGGCTCCTTTCCCCCACCCCCAATGATACCCTCATTTTCTGTGCCAGACGGTACACAAAGGTTCAGGTTGGGTGACTATGGAACTTTATTTCATACCTCACTACGGTGTGGGAGGTACTGTCAAGACATTTTCATGAATTTGAAGTATCCAGCACTATGAAAAACCTCCACGCCATCCACAAAGATTCCATTTAGTACGAGATATGACTGTGTCTTCTGGGGATAAATTTGAATTACTGGTAAGACTGGATTATAAATATGTCAAAATAGAGGTATTGTTTTTATTTCCTCACAGTTATTGCACTGTTTAATAAGATAATAAATTGTGTCAATGTCCTTGATTTCTGTTTCAACAAATAAAAAAAGCGAGGCATAATACTCACGGTGAACTCTCCCAGGAACTATACCCAGAGCTGGACTCTGGGTCTGTTTGGTAGGAGCATCGCAAGAGGCGGGGTTCGATTGAGTTGGCAGTAGTGACCCGCAAGAAGCCCATCAGATCACCGAGATGAGTTGTCTTCTTCAGACAATGCCGTTGTCTTTCTGTATGAGGACAAGTTTATGAAGCGCCACTGACCCCCCGGTGACTGTCTGTGGGGTAATCCACCATCGCATTCGGCCGCCCCAACAAACACAACAACCAAACTTGAACGGCAGGCGTGAAGAACGCCTGCTGTTTGAGCTGAATGACAATCATGGTTCCGACAAGTTCTTATACCACTGGAACGCCTGTTTGTCTTCCTTTTTAACGATGCCACAGTCATACAGAACATGCATTTGTGGGATGAGCAATAGAACAGAGCATGTGAGTTGTGCCCATTATAAATGGGCCAGGGTGATGGTGTGGAGGGGAAAAGTGTGGTTTGTCATCGCTCGAGGCAATATCAGCGAAAGATTGAGACGTCTGCAATCTGCCTTCAATATGGCAACGCTCAACCCCCTTCAGAGGGGGCGGAGTTTATCAGAGACGTACCTCCAGAATTAATTACCAATTTGTGTCATTTCTTCCAATTTCCTTTATTTGATCCACCAAGCAGCAGTTGAAATAATCTGTTTGACAGTAAAGATCTGACAAATGTTCTATAGGAGCAGCCTGCATACTCAACTGCTCATCCCACAAATGCATCTTCCTTACAAAGCTAAGTATTGCTAGTTCCCATTTTCTTTAATCGTGTATTTTGACTCATGAGTTTGTGTCACATGGCTTCGCGTCACGTGATTTCGCCCCCACCTCACCTCGACCCTCCACTTCCTGCTCTCAGAACCCACGGCAAGTGCTAATGTTCATTTCAGAGGCTTTTCTTGACCCAGATTGGGATGACTGGGGATACAGGAAGGCGAGGCTAAGACAACACGAGCTATTAGCCCCGAGCGAGAGGTGATTGATCGCAGAGGAGATCGGGAAAGATCGCACGCATACACAAGCTTGAGAGGGGTTGTGGTGGTGGTGGTGAGGGGATGTGCTCAATGACCATGCGCTTCGCTTGTCATGTGTGGCTGGACTGGAAGCTTTCTGTAAGAGCCGCTCGGTTCATGTAAGGTAGGCTTGCACAATGACGGCGGCTATCTAGCCCAGAGTTATTATTTTCCGGATGACATATTCCCAAACACTTTATTAACTGCTATGGCGCACCGATGTCTAATTATGAAACCTACGACATCCACTTATAGGACATGTTTACGCACATTCTTTTTGGGGGCGGTCTGTGAATACGTTTTGAGGTTTTGACGTCTCAGCCTCTTCGAGCATTTGTGCGTGCGTGTATGTGAGTGTGTGTGTGTTTGAGCATGTAGAGAGAGAAGGTACGTAAATTAGAGATTATGCATGAGTTCTTGGGGCTGTAGGGTTAACCTCTGATTAATTGCACAGCTCCACTGGCTTGCGGTGAGGGCACGCTACTGTAATTTTGCAGCTGCTTGATTTCGGCATATGAAACACGCAGGCCAATTGGCCTTCCGACCGCACACCAAAGCACTTAAAAATAGTGTTCGTTTCTCAGAGCTGGGCGCTGTCAACAAGACAATATGGCCAGTTATTAATAATGTGTTTTTCCCCAACGATCGGAGGCTTGCATTGACAATAAAGGCAGACTCTCGGGGGACCGGAGGTCATGTTTTTCCGCTTTTTAGCTTTTTTTCCTTGTTTCTCACCAATCGTTTTTTCTCTCTGTCGCATGCAAAGGCTTGTTTTTGAATCCTGTCATTTTTAAGACAGGCTAAAACAGCGAGCGTGTGTGTTGTTTTTTGTGTGCGTGTGTGTGTGTGTGTGTGTGTGTGTGTGTGTGTGTGACTATTGACAAGTGGCACGGTAACATTTCGATGACTCAGCGAGTGTGCGAGGCCAGGCTCCGGAGCCGAACATCGGGGGCCCCGTCCTTTTTCTCTCTCTTTTTTTTTTTTTCTTTTTTCTGACAGCATGGCGGCAATATTAACAAGTTGCACGAGATGCTGCAGTTTGTTTTTCTCCCTTCTTCTTTTTAGCTGACGCCATCAACTCACAAAATGGGGCTTTTACTTTCGACCCGACAGACGTGAATAAGCAGCGTTGCCCCCGATCCAAGGTGTCACTAATCACTTGCAGACCCTCCCGACTTGGATCTTGCAGGGGCGACATAAAATGCAACAGATGGAGCCGTCGCCCCCCCTCTTTCCTTTGACGGAGCGTGATTGCAGACAGAAATAGCGGAGTGTTGCAAGCCCCGGACTGACTGAAGGGAATTTGTAGCTTAATGACCATGGCGCTCTGACAGTAGCGGTGTGGTAAAGCTGTCACATCACGTATCACATCATGAATCAAAAATCCAACTCCCAAGATTTTTCTTTAAGCGCCTCATGATGTCCATCCAAGCCGCAGGGAAGAAGAAGAAGAAGAAGAAGAAGAAGAAGAAGAAGAAGAAGAAAAAGAAGAAGCGCCTTCCGAGGACAAGCTGCGAAAAAAAGTGTTTCATAATGCCGCAGCGAGAGGTGTCACGAACACAGCGTTTATTGGGAGTGCAGAAGAGCTTTTTAAGGGGGATGAAAATAATGAAATAAACCCAGAAGGTTCTGATCCTCCTGGGCTTTCTTTTCGGAGTGCGTTTTGACTGGAGAGACAATTAAAAGCGCACTGGTGGGCAGGGGGCCATGGCAGGCATGGAGGCAGGCTGTCAGGGGGATGGAGAGCATCCAAGGACTGCGACCTTCCACACGGCAGCAGCTCCACGACGTGGCAGAGCCTTGCCAGGCCGCAAGTAAATGGAAACCTCTTTACGGCCTGTCTTTTCCCCCCTCTCTCTCTCTCTCTCTCTCTGTCTCTATCGCCACCATCTGAGTCCTTTCGCACACAGAGTCACTTCGAGGCAAGTGAAGACATTCACATACATCTGCGGGATTTAATCAGACATCCGCCCCACCTCTTCATGATAATGACCGGGTGCAGCTGGGGATCCCGGGAGGGAATGCAGAAAATGTATATATTAGACCGTTGTTGGACTCAGCTGTGCCGTCTGTCTCACTGGAGCTCTGAAAGAGAGTTTTTTTTCAGCATCACATCTGCCCGTTTTTTCTCTGTACACCGGTATCAGATCACAGGTTGGAAACCTGGAAACGTCCTGCAGAGAATGAGGCTGTCTGGAAGGTTGGGGGGGGGGGGGGTGGAGGGGTCTGTCAAGGTCCAAAACACTCCTCCCACCTCCTTTCATTGGTACTTTTCTGTCCCAAACTGCAGCCAATAAAGGTTGGGGACCCATTTTTAGATCTTCAATATCGCCAAAACAATACAGTGAAGCCAAAGATTGGCAAAAGAACACACTCTCAACAATACCTTCAAAATAAATTTAAAAAATAGATCATTGGATATTTTCAGTTAGCTTAGATTCTAGAAAGAATCCCGCAATGTCAATTTTTTGGTCTCATACTGTTATTCTGACCACCTCAGGCCAGGCAAAGCCTTGGACCCCTTCCACTGAGTGTCCCAGGTTCATTTGGATCAGCATGCCTCAGTGAGGAGTTTCTTGTGAATGCTCTACAGACTGTAGTATAAAATGGTATAGTATGACATGGGATCCCAGATAACTTCTTATTAGGAAATTTCTAACCCAACTTGATTTGTATTCAGTGCTTGAAAAGTGTGTCCATCTTGCCAGTTCAGTAGTATAACGAATGTTGTGTGACAACTCAGAAAGGAAATTAAGTTTATTCGAAAAAAGTCTGAAAGCAGAAAACTAAGATAAAACAAATCAACCTGAATTAAACCAATTATAATGCTCATTTTGTCATTTATTTCTTTCAACGATTTTCATCGTTGAAATACGAAGCCTCCCATGTGCTGCGGCGAAGCAGCAAAAGTGTTCCTGGGATAAACCAAGCGTGTTGCAGAGTAGCTCTGTGACAGATAAGAAGCTTATCTGGCAGGTGACATGAATAGAAATGTGAGCCCCCCCCCTCGCCGTTATCAACGGCAAATTCGTATGCATGGATGCAGCATTCCAGCAGGGTCAATGGGCTCCGTCCAGAGAACTCCATTTTCATCCTCCTCTTGCGACACGCTGCGTTCGGAGGTCACAGGTGAGGGGAACCGATTTTGCGGTATCTCATGCAATGGTTAAAATAAAACCTCAAAAAAGATCATTCAGAGATTAGCCCGCCTGAAAAGGGGGCCATGCCACAGCTTGTCTCCACTGAGACATCGCAGATTTGTTTTACAAATTCATCAAGGAAGACAAAGAAGATGCAGGACTCTTCTTTTTTTAAAACCACCTCCCTACCGCCTACCTCCTCCCTGCTCTTAGCCCCTGTTTTGGTATTCCCCTGCCGAGATCCCTGCCATCCCGGAGCTCGGCGCCGAACAGTAAAATGAGGTTCCCCCTCTGACACCTCCAGAGTACCGGGGGGTGTGCCGAATGGTAGTGGCATGCGAAGTAAGTCTAAAGCGGTGGCTGAACTTTTGAACCTGTCACCTCGCCTTTCTTCCCTGCAAGTGCGTGTGAACTCTGCCTTGCCTTTGTGCAGCGGGCTGAAGATGGAATTGGGGAAAGGTGGACTTTAGGTGAACTTTTCTCATTAACCCAATTTTTCTCCTCCTCTTATATGCACATTCGCACCATGTGCGACTGATTTCTGAGTGTAATGCGTGGTACAGAAAATTAATGATGAACGCCCCTCGAGTTACCTAATTTGTAGTTTCATTTCATCGGCATCAATCGAGAAGCTGAAGGGGGGAAGAGAGGGGGGCACACCTGTGTATTCTGTCCAAAAACACTTACTTTTTGCTGTGTAAGCTCCAAATGAATACACTTTCACGTGGGTTCCCTTTGTTCTCTGACTCCTTTGTCTCAGGTTCGGTTATAATAATCCTCCGTGAAAATGTTGGTGCGCGATGCAGTGATGGGATTTGGAAGGAGATCCTGAACTGATCGTTCGCTGCCGCCGTCAGCATTGTCTTTGCAAGAGTTCCTGTTGCCAAAGTGTTCGCGCAGTGAACTCGCGTATTCCTTACACGCAGCTGGTTTAAGTCTTACTGGTGTTGTTGTGAGTTCTTGCGTCGACACGCCTAAACGAGATGCACTTGTGTTGTCATTGCCAAACAGTCTGTTTTATACCTTGATGAATATGTAAAGAGTGCATTGTTCCTTCGAAACACGTACTTGAAATGAACACGTGGGTTTGTTCTGAGGAGTTCAACAGGATTTTCTCCCAGAGTTAGCCTTGTTGCTATTTCGAGGACACAACATGGACCGAACGTCCACAAGCAGCTTGTTGGAAGATGTTCAAGAAATAAATCAACACAACCAATAGATAAATACGAAAGCACTGTAACAACCATTCCGAGTTGTATTCTTCAGAATATTGAGTGTTAGGTGGATTAGACTTTGTCCACTTCACTCTAAACAACTCTTGAAGTAAAAGCCACAGGGGAAAAATGGATAAGCAGGTACTTTTTCTGTGACTCAACAATAATGTTTGCAGCCAGAAATAGCAAACGCAACACATTTTTTATTTTTTTAGTACCCTTCAAGTTGTGCATCTTTCCTCTCCCTCCATTGTCTCTTTGAGCCATGGCAGTCACAAGTCTTTGCTTGCTTGACACGAACCTAAATATCTGTGTGCAGCCAACAACATTAGAGAAAAAGGCAGCTGAAGTCAGCGGTAATACTTACCCAGCACTCGCAAGGTAAAATTTGCTGTTTGACGGCATGTACAGCGCAGCCGGCTATAAAACTGCTGCGCGAGAGGAGAGGGCTGCTTTTGATCGGCTCCAAGTTAAAGATTTTGTTAATTAAAGTTTCGGATTCAAACTGCCAGTAAAGGGAACCCACGGCATTTCTGTTTTTTTAAGCTGTCCCGCACAGTCAGAGACATTAATGCCAGAGCTTTGCAATGTTTCCCCCCCTAATGAAGCGCAGACCTCACTCGTAAAAAGGCAAAGTAACTCACATTATCTGTGCTTTGGTGCTCGGACGGCTTCAGTATGTTGTCTGTTTTTGTTTTTGTGGGAGGGTTTTGGGGCAAGTTACGTGGTAGGAAAGGTGGGCAGAGGGACGGTATGGAACTGCAAGGAAGATGAGGGGGAGGAGGATAGGGGGGGCTTGCAGAGCAGCTAAAACTGCCGGGCTTGGGTTTCAAATCCTGCCTGAACACCTGGGTCTGCATATTGTCTTGTGGAAGCAGCTGGGGGAAATTTTTTGGCCCCAAGTCCCAAACCTGGCCCTTACTTGGCCGCGCTTCCCACCCATGGTCCCATTCTCGTGAGCGAGTCCCTTTTCAGCTGTTGGAATCTGAGAGGGGCTCCGAGAGCCCCACAAGCCTCAAAAAATAGTCTCGGATGTCCCTGCATGCAGAGTAGGGGGGATGTCTCAATTAAGTGTTTTTTCGACACACTGGTTCCCTTATGCAGCGCGTCACCCTTAGATTTACGACTTTTGTCGAGACCCCCGTTACCACAACAAGGGAGCAATGCTACAAGATGCTGTGAGCTTTGCTTGTGTTCATGCGGCCTCATTAAACGAGCAAAAACACTCTTCTGTGCCGGCCCAATCGGAACGTCTGAACTCGGCTCCACCGAGGATGTCCTAACTCAAGTTTGTACAATTTGCACTTTCTTGAGGCCAAAAGAGAAAAAACCCTTCCTTTATTATTTGTGTCAGTCCTCCAAGGACAAATTAGCATTTTTTTGCTCTTTCTTTCACAACTTTCTGATTTCCTCAACCAATCATCTTGAGGAAAACTTTTGATTCCACTCTATAATTCAATAGATCCCCTCCGCCACTGCCTATGTGCTGCGTGGCTATGAGTTTCAACCAAACAAGAGAGAAACAAAAAGAAAGAATATTTCAACTATTCCCTCGACTCTTTAACAGTGTCCTGATTTGGCAGCTGCTTCCAAGGCCGCCTCAGTGTTCAGACAGAAAGCCTCGTGGCGCTGTTCTTGGGAGCGTTCGCACTGGTGCTGTTTGGTCTGCTTTAAATGAGCCAGAGTTGTTCCCTCGGATGGTCGGCTTTGTCTTGACAGGCGCCAGAGCTCACCTGAACTTGGGTGTCCGAACCGAAGTAAACATTGGTCCGCCCGAGGAGCCTTTGCTTGCCGCTGCCTGCAAATGAGCGGAGACGAGATTTCTGAACGAGGGGCGCAAAATGGACCGTCGGGTGCGCCAGAGTGAGGGAGCAGACTGGAGGCGGGGAGTGGTGGTGGTCTGTCACATCGGCTGCAGGTGCTGCACAGCCTTCAGTTTTCAATCCTCGTCATAGTGCCTTGATTCATCCAATCAGCACTTCATCCAGTGACCCAGTTCAGACGCAGACTGTTGGATTACATCATCCTACTGTTTTCAGGTTAGCCTTTAAGAGCAACGCTGTCATCCATTCCCAAGCTCTCCCTTTTAGCGCCCTCAGGTTGCCCCTTAGGAATAGCTATGGACTTCCTGTCCACTCCGCTTTGCCACCACATCACAGCACAGCTTACAGCTGGCAGACGCACCCACTTTTCACGAGGATACCGGAGTAGGGACCCTCAAAATGAAAGCAATATGCATTCAATAAAGTGTGTTATGAGGATTTTTTTGTGAGTTTTATTGTTCTCTTTTGTTTTTTACAAGAGCAACATCTAATTTGACATTCTTACAGCAGACACTGTACTACTACTCTGCAGTAATAGACCCTCATTTTGACTCAATTTCAATCATCGAAAGGTATTAGCATTAGAAAATAATCAAGAAAAGTTCACAGGGATCAAGTATTTTTTGGTGTTTAGGAGGTTTTTCTGAAATTTTGCCATTTATTCTTTAGGATGAAGGTGATCCTTCGTCTTTTCATGGCCAGAGACCCCACAAAAGGATCTGTAGGACCCAGATTAGGTTCACAGTCCCAAACAGTTGCAGCCAGTAGTGCATTTGTTGCTTGGGTTGGACGGATGGGATGACTGGGCGGGTCAGCGGAAGTGAGACCCGCTCAGTCTGCTGTCGTTGCCGCTTCTGCTGCTGCCGCTGCTGCTGAAGTCATCTGGAAAAGTGGAACAGGATTCCAAGGCCTGACGATGAGGTGAAGAAAAGTGCTTTCCCCTCTGGGCCTGCCGGGGCCAAGCAGTGATTTGTACCACAGCAAATAGGCACTCGGAGAGCGGAGCCGCTCTCTCTTCCCCTCCAAGCAGTCGTCCCAAGACTTGTCAAGCTTTCCCTCCGCTCTCACTGACCTGTGCACTGTCTATCCTCTCACTTCCCCCCTCCTGTCCAACTGCTGCCGACTCTCCCCTCTGAGGTATCTTTTCTCTGTTTTTCTTGTAGTGCTCCTCCTTCTTTGCGGGCCTCCAAAATTCTGTCCCAGCCGTGGCCAAAGTAAATGCACCAACGGTGGGAGAAGTCCTTATCTCGAGAAGCCCCCTTTCATGGAATTACTGTTAAAAGGTCATTAGAGAACGTGCCTTTCATTCATTAGAAATTCAGGAACTGTCCAAAAAAGCAGTCACCCAGGCCCAGTGAGAGAGAGCAAGCGAGAGAGACATGGGAGCTAGTGGATGGTTCCCATCGAGAAGCTTTGGGAAGCAGCTGTGCACTGCTTTTTAAAAGAGTTGAGAAAGTCAGCCAGACGTGCTGTTGCCAAAACAACCAGTTAGTCTTCATCATTGGCAATTTGAAAACTCCTCTGCTGAGGCATTAATCACACCTCCGTGTTGCTTGTCCAACTGAGTTTTCTGAAGTCGTGTCTTTCCTCACTTCATTTTGGCGGACCGAACTCTAATGGGCTCCTTTTTCTGCTCCCTCTGGGGCCCAGGAGGTTCAACAGCTACCACTGATTAAATGTATGCTTTCATGGGCTGCGTAAGGGGGCAAGGTTCGGCCTTCAGGGTGGGTCTGCAAATAGACGACACCACTGGTGTGAGAAATGACAATAAAAAAACGCCTTGAGACAATTTGAGTCTGAGTCGGAAGCAAGTTTAGAAATGTTTCACTGCGATATGATCGAGCTGAATACTCAGTGGTGGATTGGTTCTCCTGGGTTTTTCCAGGCACTGTGGCTTCCCTCCTAACTGTCCCAAAACCATGCTTACAAGGTCAATCAGTGACTCTGGTGGTCTTTCCAGGCATCTGCCCTGTAAACACCTGGTGTCCTGTCCAGGTTGTGTGGGGGACACAACCTGGACCCTTGGTCCAGAGTGAGCTTGGACCGGCTGCAGCAACCCAGGGACCGAAAGTTTTGGGAAAGAGGAAAAAGTGCCCGACAGATGGACCTAGCAGGAAAGACTCCCCAGCACAACAAGCTTGTTACCAACTCATACTCTTATAATCTACTTGACACGAGGCCAAAAAAGTGCAGCTTTTATTTACATTCGCATCGCTGGCGGCCCATTCAGCCAAAAACAGGAATCTCCCAGAGCAAAGTAGCGGATCCAGGTGGGCGAAGGCTGGATCGTCTACCACCGCGTGGGTTGTTTTTGTGTATGTTGCTTTATGTTGTTGCCAGCTCTGGCTAGCAAAAAAAAAAATACAGACGAAGCTCACCTGTTGTCACCCAATCCTCACTGGGATTCTCAATGAAAGCCCCCCCATAATAAAATACCTGCACTGCACAGAGAACAGCTGGAGAGAACTTTGCAGCACATGGCCTGAAGACAGTATTTTCTGTTAGCCCTGTGAAGGACTAGTGTACTGTTAATAGTGAGGCTTTGACTAAGATCAAGGATCAACCAGGTTGGCGTCCAACTTCTTCAGTCTTCCACACTACTTGTCTCTTCCTCAGTCAGCCGCTATTGCAAACAAAGTTTTATAATTGGTTTGAAAAATTAGCTGAGCTGTCAGCACTGCGCCGATCAGCCCGCCGACAGATTCCCCTCATTCGGGTTCAGCTGGAGGTACATCAAGCCTAGAGACTCGAAGACGTTTCTGTAATCCGGATGTTAGTGGTTTTGGTTGTATGAATTTATGAGCCGACAACAAGGGGAAGACGGAGCGAGAAAGGTGCTGAAGTTAAACGAATGGTGCGCAGACGGCAGCAGAGCGTTCTTGGGAGAGAGCGAGCTGACGTGTCCAGGTCGCAGACAGCACTTTCAGCAAGGAGGTGATGAATGGATGAGATCCATCAGAAACGATGAGGGCTCAAAAAAAAAAAATCTGAAGTTTAGTGAAATGGTGAGACTGCTGCTTTTCACTGGTGGCGAAGAATTAGGATGGTAAGCACATATGGATTGGGAGATAGTGGCTCTGCAGCTCTCCCACTGTTCGACAAAGAACCACCTAAAGAAGGGATTAAACATTCACACTGTGTCATTCGAATAAACATGTACCAAAATACTTCCATCACAGCAGCGTCTCGGTGAAATTTCTTCAGATTGATTGATGGTTTAATAAAGTTGTGAACTATTCAAGGTGGTTCGGGTTGTTCTGCACTCTGCCGACGTCACGCAAAAAAAAACTATGTTTTTATTATTCCGGGTGCTTGTTGGGAAAAGGATGGACATCCTAAGTAGGCTGTTTTGTCAGTAGTACCAATTTGCCTTATGTTTGGTGACAAAAGCTGGAGGATGGTGTCGGCGCATCATCGTGGGGGTGGGAGAGAGGGAGGGAGGGATGGGGGGAGGGAGAAGGGGGGGTGGGGATTAATTTTGGTACAAAATGTACTGTACTTGTTTTGGCCTGATGCTCAGCACTTAAAGGCTTTTTCATAGTTAGAAGCGCTTTAAGAGTCCAATACCCCCCCCCCCCCTTCAAAGGCCGTAGTCCAGCAGAGCTTCAGCCTGTTGCGGTTGTCTTCAGCTGTTTGGCGGCCATAATGCGAGAGCTCCGGGCTCCTATCAGGCCGGCTTTGTCTAGTCCCACAGAGAGGCTCCTGTTGATGACTTATTTTGGAACCCAGAAGCATGGGGGCCTCTCAGCACTTAGGACAAGATGGCGAGTGACAGGGCCTGGCTGGCTGGGGCTTAAGTGTGTGAAAACCGGGAGCCTGATAACAGTTTTTGGGAGCATGTCCAAAAAGTAACTGATTGCGAAAGTTTTTTTCACCATTTTTTTGTATCACCCTCTTTTTCAGCACGTGCTTCAGTCTCCGTGATCACTTTGAGCTTGTTCCTTCTTTTTTAAAGTGTTTTCATTTCATACACATTGGGGGTATCCGACCCCCGCCCCCTCCGAATTGGGATGTTACTCATGATGATGAGCAATTGTGTTCCTGCATTTGTCTCGTTCGGGTTTTTGCGCTTTGAGTTGCTGCTTGTTGTTGGAGGGATGCTTGCGTGGAACACGACGGGAAATGAGCATGTACGGGATGTAAATCAAATGGAGTGCGAACATATATGCGAATCAGATATTTTTGCCTGAAAAATATCAGGGTATTTTTTTCAGTTTTTATCAAAAAAGTTGGGGTTTTTTTTAACTTCAGTTCCAACTTTATTGTGAAAGAAACAATGGCAAATTAGCTGTAATGTGAAAACTGCTATGAATGAACTGGCAGTCATGAGCTTGTAGCCCGACGAGGACCCCCCCCCCGCCCACCCCAAAAAAAACCTAGAAATTGAAAAAAAAAAAAAAAAGCTACTAATTGTCTGCGGCAGCCAGTGATGTGAAACCAAGTTTAGATTCCACACTTTCAAATCCCCATCCAAATCCCCTCCAAAGACTCTCTTGGCCGCATAAACGCTTTCATGATGTAAGGCCGGCGCTCCTGGCGCTGGCTTTGTTTTAATCAGAAAATTCTGACTCCCTCTAATTAAGCTGGAGCGGGAACAGAGGTCCGCCGAGCCAAAGGCTGCCGCGGGAAACGTTGCCAATTGCAGTGCATGCAAGCCTCTCTATGGCCTTCCAATTGTTCATTAATCTATACAGGGCGTATTGCGAGAGATCTTATCATTTTGGCCTGATATGCTCCTAATTAGGTCTATTTTTGAAACTCCGGTACCTCCGTCGAATGGAGGCGGACCTTAGTCCCGACTTTGTTCAGAGGGGGCCAAGACCGAAAATTTGTTTCCAATTCTGTTTGTTTGCGGCGATTGGAAACAGGCTCGCTCGCGTTGCGGTGATCGGTGCCGCAGGATCGGGAGCCGATCTCCAGTTGGCAAGAAAATGGACATGAAAGCCAATGGTGATTGTGTTTTTTCTCTTGGATGGCCTCGACCAACCAAGACCTTCGAACCACACACAAAAGGAGACTGATGCTTCTGTTTTTCTTGAGTTTTGGGTGACCGTTGCGCGAGTGACACCACGTGGAAACAGGACAGTTTAAATCGGCGTCTGATGCACATTGAATCATCTATCTGCAATAGAAAGACTGGAGAGAAATCAATTAAAGATTGTGCTGAGTTGCTTTTCGGCAGCTCCTACGGTAAGGGCCGAGCTGGTTTGCACCTCCTTCACAAACAAAGTAAATACAGGCAAAAGGAAAGTCAACCACACTGAATGTGTTAAACTAGGCTATTTAGAATTTATTATTATAAATTCACAATTATGTCCCTAAATGCACTGGAAGGAATAAATCAGGCGCATCTGATCAACATAGACAGTTTAGATCAGCTTCCAAAAGTGTTTCCAATTTAATTAACACTGAAGAGTGTTTTTTGTTTGTTTATTTTTTTAAAATTTTGGATTGGTTAAAAAACAAAAAGTGTGATTCTCTTCAGTTCCAGATTGATTTTGTCCTTCACGTGTACTTCAAACCACATGAGAACAAAAAAACATCATGTGAGAGTGACACACAGCTGTTCTAACACTGAAATTCATCCTGCACATTTCTTAAAGCTCACCGCTGACACTTCAAGTGCGAGGCTCTTCCTGCATCGGTGGCCGGAAAAAACAAAGCACTCGCGCTGCACGGTGAGGCATTCACTCCATTGATTGTGTTTCCGCTTTCTCCTGCACGAACCCCTTGGTCGAGTCACTTTTGCTACACCTAACCTTGCGACAACCTAATATGTAACCTCAGCTCCATGGGAAACACAATGGGGAGGGGGGGCGAGGGGGGGTGCATATTTCAAAGAGGAAGCCGTCTCTGATGTGAGAAGGCCAATAAAGCCTGGCGGAAGGCTTGGCTGAAGTGTTAAATGCATCCGAGGACGTGGGGATGAAAGGATGTTTGGGTGGCATTCGCTAGGGCCAGATACAGAAATAGAAAGCGGTTGTAAACAAACATTAAACTCCAAGTCAAGTTAGGTTTTCAGTTTTCAGTATCAAAAAGGTCCCTCTGTTTACACACTTGCTGCCATTATCGTCTCAGTTCGAAAAGGTTCAACACAAGAGAAAATCAACGATCCTGTTTGTAGGACCCAAAACATAGCTGTGTTGCTTCATCATGAAAAAGCAGCCCACGCGCCCTCTGATCTTGACAGAGACACCCCCCCTCCTGCAATCCATTACCACGCGTGTGATCCAGTCCGTCACTGAGACGTCTTCAGCTGATGGACGATGCTGCAGTGAGTCCTGACAGGAACTAGCAGGAGACGACTGATTCTCCTCACATTACTTTATTTTCACTGGCTCACCGCTCAATTCTGGCGCATTCAAATCCATTCCGTGGGTGTAAGGAGCTAATAATGACCATAATATTTTACAAACCTAAGAGGACTACATTTCCCCGCAGGACACATTGTTCTCGGAGCACTGCGGAGTGGAACAGGAGGCAGAGCTTTCAGCCGTTCCACTCTCCCTTCATGTGGATATTCCCCTAATTTCCCCGTCTGAGACTCGGATAGAGTTTTTGTACTTCAAGGATCTGGCTTGAAAGTTTTCCTCTCCCAGGAAAGCCCTGCAGGGAGATGCTACATGTGACCCGCAGTGTCAAGCTTCGCCGCCATACGTTTATTCTTGACTCCGTTGACACTCCTAAACCAAATCAACCAGAACATTAAATCTCCTGCCTGCAGTTAACACATTGTGATGTTTTGACAACCGTGAGCATCTTCTGCACGGTGTTCCTGGTCAGCAGTGGTCAGGATCTAGTCATCAGTAGCAGTTGCTCCCCTTCAAAATAAGGTAAACTCACTTTAAGCTTCCATCATAAGATACAGTATATGAGAATGTTCCCTTTTTTCATCTTCTCAAGAAAGAGGGACTTTTTCAGGGACCTGAGGGTCAAGCTCCAAATCTGAAAAAATTAGGAAACTAATAAAAATTATATTAAACTCAAGAAGGAAAAATGTGATTTGTAGAATTAAAATTGCCCTAAATGCTAAACGGAAAGTTGCTCCAGTGTCGGTTTACGGCTCCAATCAGTGTCAATCAGACGTGGATTTTTGATCTTTAGACACACCCTCCAGTCATCCCTCTAAAGCCCATCATCTAGCCCCACCCACTGCACCATTGACACCCAAAGAACAAACAGCATTTGTCCAACAATAGTCTAATTGGGTTTCGTAGAAGCTTCTAGAGGTTTGATCAACCATGTCACTTCAGGAATGTGTGAGAAGGTAAACGCACATGTTGGGCAGCAGCTGATTCTGGACCCCCCCCCCCCGCAACTCCCACTCAAACTTCTGTGACATGATATCAAGCTGACATCTCAAAATTTGGGTGAAGTCACGACGCAGCACAACTCGCTCTCCTCAGACAGGAGCACATATTCCAGGTCAGTAGCCCACTGAGGGACATTCAGTCGTATCCCTTCGCCTTGGTTTACATCGAATGATGGGGGATCCTCTCACCAGTCGCACACGGAGGATTGTACTCTATATAGATCGTGTTTCACAAACGGCCATTTGGGTCCATCACGAAGATTCATCTCCACGCCGTTATCACCCAGCTGCTCACTTCATCACCCCGAGACCTCAGGATGCGACTTTAATCAACCCATTTTCCACTCCTCATCCCGGCCTCGCCTGCCAGAAAAACGTCAGAGCGCTTTGCTATGTGGCTCTTTGGAGACTTGTCCGTTTTACACCATACCGGGAAGGCTCCTGCTCCCCATCAGCATCGTCCCTCCCCCCACCTCCAGCGTCTGCAAAAACCATCCGCTCTGCTGCTTTACTCAGCACATGTCCTGCGGCAATCTCGTGGCCAAAACCTTCTGATCTTAACAGCAGATTAATAGCTTGTTATGATTAGCCTGGCAATTATTAACACAAACAGCCCATGACTCCTTTATTGGAGGCCACTGGGGGGGGTCTCCTCCCAGCGGCAGTTGTTTCCTTCGCTTCCACGGCAACCGGTAAGCAGAGCTATCTCCAATTTCACGGCTCCATTGTTTTGCTTTCGTTCTGATCGAAGAGCGCCTTTTGAACGGAGCCAGCTCGAAGCAACGCTTTTCCCTACTGCGGGGAGTTATAAAAGTGTTATTTCACTCCTGAAATTTTTAATCACTCCAAGCTAATTGCCATGTGTGAGCACACTGCTTCGACAGCCTCGCCGCCGGCCTCACTCCCCTGCACTTTAGCATCCGTGGCCACTGCGCTGTTGAGAGGACGGGGCCTAGTTTTGCTCCTCAGGCTCCACTGGAAAGTTGAGGATGGAAACCACCTGTGTTTGTCAGACATTCCTTCCGCTCGCCGGCCCTACCGTGGCCTGATTACCCCCGCGCTGTGCGGGATTATCTTGTCTGTTTATGAAATTATGAAATTGTTAAACAGCTTCGCACCACTCAGTGATGTTAGCATCTCCCTCCCCATCCCTCACCCGCTCATGAGAGTCCCCACCCGCTTCCTGCCCCAGGCCCGGGACAATCCGGTGGATCTGTTGCGCACATGTACCCTTCCGAACATGGAACTCGTGTCTGTTTGACAGTTGGTGAGGAGGGATGGCTCAAAAGATGGAAGCAGGCTGCTATATATTTGGAAAACACATCACCAGAACACAAACGGAGCACGCAGAGCGATGATTCTTTTCGGTCCAGTAGCAGTGATCAGCTATAAAATGGTATAAAATCAATCGGGGGGGGGCAGTTGAATGAGGGATCAGAATGTATCTCTCCAACTCAGTTGCAAGTCCTCAGCTGACTTCGCATGCCGTTAGAAACACGGTCACCTTGATTCCAAACCTGAGCGCAGCGCGATGAGGAGACCTTGCTCTGAAGGTTTAATGGACTTATCAGGGATCAGCTATTCGCAGGTAAAAGTAAGAGCCAAGTTGTGTAAAGCCTGCTAGGTAGTGAGAGGGATTTCGAGCTGGCTCCACCTACATTTTGATTGCAGAGAAGCTGGCACATGGGGGTTGGGGGGGCACTGATGGGGAGTTCACACTTCAGGTCCTGCGATCAGGAAGCATGTGTTGTGCCTGGGTACACGCAAATGTAAGCTGGTCCAACCGGCTTACGCAGGACACCAATTATGTTGGGGAAGTTTGGTCATTGACAATTTATTGATTGCTAAAATCAATCAATTCTAAATAATAATGATCAATTATAATTTAATTATTACGGGGCACCACCCTGTGAACAGGGATCAATAACCAGAACAAACAAACAGTCTCTAAATATGGGGATTTACCAAATAAATCATCAAAGTTGAAAGGTGAAATCGAGCGCTGACCATAGACCCAGTAGTTATCACGAGAAGCACACAATAAAACTCAGAGATTTCTCTTTTCAGACACACAACAGTTTATTACAGAAGGTATATCTCCTTTAACTATAAACTGTCAACACTAATCTAAAGCTACAGCTAAACAGATGGAACATACAATCACACAAATGGATCACGGCAGTACCGGGTAGACCGGTCGAGTGTCACCTGGGTGTGTGCGTGCGGGTGTGTGTGTAGGGAGGGGAACTAACTTCAAGCAGGACAATGGCGATACCCTGCTTACACCACGTGCTCTCTTGAAGCACACGAGGTGGCACCAATCACCTACATGTACCAACACTCACAACAAGAAAGGTAGCTCGGCTACGCGACTTGTATACTGGCGATCATGGTTGCGTTGGGTATAGGAATGTGCGTGTGCCCACGGTTAGTAAGGGGAGAGAAAGGGAGAGAGAGAGAGTGAGTGAGGGAGAAGAAACACGTACGGTCCGAACACTCGAGGACTGCCTTTGAAAAGCACAACGAGAAACTACGGCCTGTACGTGAAACACACAACAAGCAGTGTAGAGTTTATTCAGTGAATCAAACAAAACAGCTCCTAGTGGCAATAGCTTGAGTTACAGAGCCGGACTCGGTGGTCCAGGGAACAAATAAACAAAAGCAAAAGAAAAACGGTTTCAAAGAATCAAAACACAGTCCACGCTAACTAATTGTCTCTGCCCAGACACAAGCTCTCTTACTTGAAGTCGCTCCTGCGACAAGC
>JASSRZ010000023.1:3888478-3900679 GCA_032164315.1 Malacoctenus gilli
CCCCCCCCCCCCCCCCCCCCCCATCTCTTCCAGCCACATTTGATCCACAGGATGGAAACCAGCCAAATAATACAGACGGAGTCATAGGAAAGCGATCTTTAGCCACAGGAAGAAGGCGGAGGCCCGCTGCGGATCGCGCCGAGCTGGGGCCCGGGACCACATAAGGAGACGGCAGACAATGAGGGGCTGTTTAAATTAAACACTTCATCTTGAACTCATGTCAAGGATAAGCGAGTACACCTCCACCAGGCATACATCGACCGTCCAGGGTTTATTCTCACATT
The DNA here is from genome assembly GCA_032164315.1 of Malacoctenus gilli. Taxonomy (NCBI): domain Eukaryota; kingdom Metazoa; phylum Chordata; class Actinopteri; order Blenniiformes; family Labrisomidae; genus Malacoctenus; species Malacoctenus gilli. The sequence goes on from JASSRZ010000023.1 coordinate 3,888,763, forward strand.
TGCTCTGCTTCTTATTTCTTTCTTCCACCACTGGCACAACTTCAAACATACAATTCTCAATTGTTTTCTAAACACAATTTAAAGGGAGGAGTGAGACAGCACAATGCAAATGAGCAACTCAAGGATGCACAGCTCAATATGTACAGTACATCATGCTTCGTCGATCAGTATTTCTCTGTCATCCTCATTGCTAACTGAATGTTCCAGCATCATCCTTCACTCACAATCTTTCCATTGTCCCCTGCTAACTTTTAAATGAAACAGGAGAGCAACAATGTGAACAATTAGCTGCAAATCAAAGGGCAGATTATCCCAAGAAGTCACTGGTTAACAATTGTGAGAGACAAATGTTTGGTGCCCACGGACAAGAGCTGAATTCAATTGGAATTTTTTTTGTAACACAAGAAAACAAGCACGCCTGATGTTTTGGTGTGTGTGTACTTTCCGAGCAACAAAATTCACAATCGTCATCTTTGCTGAAACGATGTTCAAAATGTTTGCAATTGTGTGAGTGAATGCAATTATTTTCCTTTTAGAGGGCTTATTTTAAATCCTATTTTGCAAAACCCTGTTTTTGCATGACAAGTTTAGCTCCTAAGAATGAGAGCAGACCAGGAAGTTGACCTCTCGCTCAACATCTCTCTGTTCTTTCTCCTTCAAAAAACTCACTCTCACTCACTCTGAGCACATTGGGTTTGATAGAGTTCAAGAGAGACGTAGTCGGGTCGGTTCAGGCCACCAAATAAAACGAGTGTTCGACTCCCACCCCCCCCCCCATTCGTCTTCACTGCCTCGTCTCTCGGCCCAAACTGAGCTATTCGCCCAATTACAGCCGAGCCAGAGGCTGAAACGCACCACTATCAGATAGCAGGAGGGTTGAAGTTGTCGCCACTTACCAGCATGATGTAGCCCACGATCCAAAGGCTGCACGACAGCAAGCCGCTCTTCAAGGGGGCCGGTGACGTAATGCTGGAGTATGGGGACAAGCACCGAATGCGGGTGGTACTCGCACCCACGCTGATATTATTTGTTTGACCAGCTGGATTCTGAGTATCCGTCTGGCTTCAAGCTTGCCTTTTTTCCCCCACCCACACATTGACTTTAACTGATATTATCAGCTTTATTGAGATTGTGAGGAAGCTGTCAGCAGGTAGCCATGTTTATTTATTTATTTATTTTTTTTTATTGTCATATAAGGGAGGAATGACATCATCGTGCTGGATGCGGTTGAAAAGCTGAGCTGCAGATCTGAGGGCTTGATTTCTCAGTGGACTGTCACAGTGAGCGATTGCATCATGCCGCATGGGAGCACTTCATCCGACAGCATCGAGATAAGACAGGAAATGTTTGGTATCCTGCATTCTTGTCATCCTGCAAGGAGAGTTCCGACTTCACTTATTGAATACAGCACACATGTAAGAAACCTCTCTTGTCTGTGACAAGCATCTATTTATGAGGAAAAAAATGACTCAAACAGCAAAGTAATGTGACTTTTTACCCTTTGAAGAACCATGTGAGAGATGTGGAGATGCTAAAAGAGGAAGCAAGAGACAATCATCCATCCCACATTCAAAATGTGATTTTGTCTTAAAGGTTTCTGTCACTTGGTGATGTGACGTTTTGGTGATAGAAGCGCTAATTCTGAATTTTGAAAGCTAAATGTGGCTAAAACTCCCATTTCTATGCTTTGAATTGCAGGCGGACTGTCTCGGCTCATTGGTCCTGGGGTTGGTTCACCAAGACAAGCCACCTTTCATCTGGGACATCTCAAATTTACATGGGATAAATTGGGACTGAGAGCAGTTGGAGGCCCTAGATATAACAGAAGAGTCAGCAGGAGACGTCCCATATCGACGCAGCAATCCCACATGAACGAAGTGGTAACCAAGCTCAAAAAAGGACCAAAGAAGTGTTTTTAAACGTTTACTTTCTCAGGTGAGGTTTATTGCAGAAGATGAAAAAGTCCACGAGCGCACGTCTCCAAGAACAACATGAGGAAGTGGAGCCAAGGTTCCTGCAGATTCCCCAAATGAACACCAGCTGTCATAAAAAGGACACTGCAAGATTCTCAGACGGCTCAGTTTTCTGTGTCGGTACATCTGCGTATTCCTCTTGGGTGGGCAAACATCACATGGGACACGCCATGTTTTTCCCATTGATAAGTGATTTATACGAAAACAACCCACACTTGAAACACAGCAAATCGTGTCTTTACCAGAAATATCAGCGGGTGGGAGTCTATTTTTAATCTCCCTCTGTATTTGATATTTTAAACGCCGCGTTGCATGATAAACTTTGGCAATTATTTGTAGTAACTGACATGTAACCATAGAAAATAAAAAAAGCCCCTGTTGGCAGTCAGCATGTAAGCATTCACTGACATGGTTGTTGTGTTTGTTTTGATTACATTTTCCAGATGTTGCGGTTTGTGTCCCCGCACTGCACTGGATGGCTCTGTTGTTGATATTAAAATTGAAGCTATTAGGGTTCCTCTCTCTTACACGCCAAAAAACAAATGGTTTGCCCCATTTCCCTGTTCGCTTTCGGGTACGGGGATGCGTTTACAGCCGGGCCAGTGTTTGAAGGAGAAACATGCATTCCTCCCGGTTCACATAGCGTGTCATCACTGCGGATATTTTTGACTGTCGATGGCCTTTTTCAAATCTGGCCTGTGCAAAGAAAAGAGAGACAATAAAATTTTGGTTGTATGCGAGAATGAGGTCACAGCTAAAGAGAAGGTCAGCATTTGCCTGTAAGATGTCCTGTTTTTGAGTATAACGAAACACCTTACCTCCACCTGACTGCCCCAATTCTCCACTTCTATACTAATCACTTCAATGCTAATACCTTGCACCCCCCCTATTTTTCATGAACCCATTTTTTCTTTGCAGCTTTTCCATTTCTTGTTGATGCATCCGCCCCCCCACCCATCATTCCCCAACTCATTGCTCATTTGATTCAGTCAAGCTTTTATATCATCCCTCTTCTTCACCAAACCCCTTCATCCTATTCTTTCATTATTTCACTGCCCCATTTATGCAGTCCTCCCTCCACCTCATCATCCCCTCTTCACATTCCCACCTCTTTGACCCCTTACGTGTCTTTTGTTTTATTAATGAATCCTTCTCCCTCATACACTCCTTCCTCGTTTCATCTACCCCCCCCCCCCCGACTCAGTTAATTCCTTGCACACCCCTGTTGTTATCTCTTTAGTTACTTCCCGTCCCAAATTTTTGAACAATTCTGTCAGTCCTGCAGTGGTGTTCATGTGGCCCTCATGAATCACAAGGCTCCTCGTGCTCCCCCAACTGAAGCACACTCGCAGAACATGGAAATCCCCTTTCCCAACTCTTCGCTTGACCTTGTTTACACTTAGCTTACCCAAACATGAATCTACTTTTAATAGACTGAGCCAAAAAACAACAACAAAAAAACACAGTTGCTCTGCCTTAATTATGTTGTTCCAGGACAAAAGAACAATGTCTGTGTTCACTGTCATGTTGAGTAATTCTGACCAGTGTGGTCGACAGTTTTCTCAGACAATAGCTGAGCTCCACGACTTCCAGCATGTAAACTGTGTCTGGCAGGAGATGAATGACCCTCGGTGGAGCGAGGAATGGTGCGCCGAATTATGTTGCGTTATCCTGTAAACACAGCTCCAACAGGAAGCGCAACCACGCTGGAGGCCACATGCCCGCATTCCCACAGAAACGTCACCCTCAAACCGCAAGTCCCCCCCATCTGCTCTGGAACAAGTCAGTGCGCTGGCTGACCTACAGGGGCCAGCTGCACGTGTCTGTACCATAAAAAGTAATTGGTAATAGTGACAGCAATTGAGATTTACGCCCCCGATGGCTGGGTTGGGGATATATTTTGAACTTGGAGGAAGCCTCAAACTGCGGCCCGTGCTCTGGTGCTTATGAGTCAACAAGTTGCATTTCCATGGCACGACTGGACTCGTGTGAGGATCGTTATGCCAATGGCTTCCTCAGACTTCGTGTATGTCGCCCCCGGTTGGCATCGGGAACACTTGAAACCACCGGAGGTTTGAGTGGCTGCAGAGCTTCTCGTTGTCATCAGAGCAAAAAAACAAAGGAGGAGGGGGAAGGAATATACAAAACATCGAGGTTTTCATTTTCATCTGGCGAGGCGGAATTTTTCCGGGCCGACGTTAAAAACCTTACACAAAAAACTTCATCAGCTGTGGTTAATTCAAGAATTCTGAGGGCTTTGCGTTCTCCACTTGTGGTACCAAACACGAGGAAGGAAACACATTTTGATTGCCAGACTTCAATCTAAACACCAAAGGTTTTTTGTTTCTCTGTCCTCGTTCCTGTCTTTCAGCTAAACTGGACCCATCCTCTCAAACCCATCCTCATGTTCACCCTTGAAAGCCCTCAGTGTGCCGCGAGCAGGCCTCAAAGTACATGTCTGATAAAAGGTCAAGTTTAGCGTTTTGATACGTTTAGCACACAGATAGAGCGCACTCTTCCCTCGCTTCATTAGAGTGAACTCATTAATTGGGGCCAACGTCCCAGATGCGCTGACAGCTGTGCAAACACTAACAGGGGTGCCGCCACATTTGACAGACGAGCCAGTGTAATTTTGAGTCATGAGTCATCCCCTGCTGCTCCGCTTACACTTTTTTCCTCCCCTGATGCTGGATCGATTCTGTTTGTCTCATCCGCATCGGTGCCAAGACTCGACTGGTTGCTGATGACTGACTGTTGTCAGGCTGCTTTGGTTATTTTCTTCACGTCCAAAGAAAATTGAAATGAACGCGTGTTAAAAAACATCCTTTACGACCAGATCATGAATTTTACTTCTCTAAACGAAAGCACATAACAACGTGTTTACTGATGTCACTGTGGAAACAAAAAATAACTCAATGTGCTTCAATGGAAACGGTTATTTTAGCACCTCTTGGTGAAGATTCGGTGGTCTTCAGCTCTCACATATGTCATAGAAAACGATGTATTGTGCTACCAGCACGGTTCAGGTGTCCCTCATAGCCTCGCACTGCTATTTGATTGGAGATGGAACTGGGATTTGATGAAAGTGGCAATGAGTCATGGAAATTATTGACACCATTGTGCAGATTTGACCTTAAATGACAGATCTGCACAGAAAAACAAAAAGTTCTTCATACTTTTGAGCACCATGCAGTCTTAGTCTGCAGGCCCTGTCGCTGCAGAGCACTTCTGTCTGCTTTGCATCTATAAACACCTCAAGCCAAAGCCAGCGACAGAATTTTCTGAGTCAAACCAAACTCTCTGCACTCATGTTTGCCCTGAGCTGGAGGTTCCGCCCCGGCAGCTTCAAAGACAGCTTTCTTTTGACGTCCCACTTTCTGGGGGGGGATTCAATGAGTTGCAAAAGAAGTTTTATGCACTCACGTTGCAGGTGTGTTGGATCCCTGGTCATGGGGGGGGGGACGCCATGCACTGATGAACGCTTGGATGACGTGAAGCATTACTCTCATTCCTTCATCGGCCTGCCTTCAGACATGATCAGAAAGGGGAGCGGCAAGCTTTCAGACTCGAATTTCGAGCTAAAAACAAATTTTCCTGAACTTTTTTATTGGGCCAATGTTTACGAGATCGATAATCAACTCAGAAAAATCTCAGTTGCATGCGCTGCACTCGCTCTTGCGGTGGTAATTTGAAACTGGAAGCACACAGTGTCTGTTTTTTGAAGGACTGTCAAACATTTTAAGTCAGTACATTGACACGACAAGAGCATGGAAACCGGCGTGACACGGAACTGGTCACTGGCGCGGCAGCCTGGGCCAGAAGCTTGTAAACGCACAATGAAACTTGCTGATTGTCCCGACCTTTCTTCCAAAGCTACAAATCAGAGCTGACAGGCTTCGGGATTCTTGCGAACCGCATTGCATCTGAAAAAAAAGTATGGCAACGGGTGGTTCTGTTGTTCTAGAGTGAGTGACGTGCTGCTTCCAACGTTGGCTGGGGAAGAGTACTTTGGTTCCAACAGCTTGTTGCAGTCGTGTCCAGAGATTCGTCGTAATTTGGCTGGGTGAAGACAAACACGATCATTTTCTTACTCCTTTAACTCAAAGTAGCATAACAGCTCCTGACCTGTGGCCCAGCACGTCTGGAACAGTGAGCATCCTTTGTGGCGTGGTGGATCTTTCTCGTCTCTCTCTTTACTGCTTTTGGTCAGGTGGATTCAGGCCAGAGGCCGTACGCATGTCACACCGCATGGCGATGCGTCCAGCATCACTATTTCGGTATGCCTGAGCTTCTCTAAAACTCCTGCACCCGGAGAGACACTGCAAGGAATGAGAAAATGACACCTAGGAAAACATTCTGTGTAGGGATCCTGCTCATGCTCAGGCCGGCATCCCCGGCATTCCCTGCATGTCCGATGAAGCTGTACGAGCATATTAGCATTCTTCTGACATGGGAAGGTAATGGGACACGAGGGAATGCCTGTGGAGCGGCAACCGGAGCTGGTAAACATGTATTTCCAGGCATGCGGCTGCCAGAGAACCGTCCAACATATATTTCTTTGGAGTCTCGGCTGACAGAGGAAAAAAGAAACAAAAAAAACCACTGACGGATGCGGGCCGGGCACCTTGGAGACCGAACAGTTTGACATGTTGGAAAATGCACTTAGTTGCTCTCTTGTCAGGTCGCAGACGAGATAATGGACTCCTGTCTAAGTACTATGAATATATTTCTTATGGATTTTCTGGTGTTCGCTTCACAGCATCAAGGTAATGAGAGGCTCCCTGCCAGATGCTGCATCCCATCATTGGTGCAACAGCACATCGCAATACCTCCTATTAAACTGGCACAAACAGAGAGTCGAGAGTCATGAGATTTAAGGCAAAATGCATTTTTGATTTCAGACTGACAGTGTCTTGAGTCTTGAGTCACTTGCTCACATAGCTTAGCTTAGAGACGATGACAATAAAAACATTGTCAAAGTTTCATTTTAAACTTTTGAGTAACAAAACCTTTTAATTAAAGTAGACACTCATTATAAGTCAACAGTTTCAAACAGGGTTTTTAGGTCAATTTGAACCGGACCCTCAAGTGGACAGCTGAGCAGGAGGAGTGGATGTAAGCGTGCAGAAAGAGGACAGAGGACCCCACCAGGGTAATGCAATGTAATGCTGGACGAGGGCAGGCAGAGGTGACTGCGAGGCTGAGAGGTGAAAGATTCAAAAGTATCTGATTGGAAGGAGGAGAATCAGTGTGCAGGGAGGTGGCTGGAGGACACTGTGTGTTCAGTGGAGGGATCAAAGGTTGAAAATCAAGACGTTTGCGAGGCAGACGAGGAAAAGCGGTTGACTTTCTCATCACACAAATGCACATGCTTTAGAAAAACATAGCACCACATCCACTGTCCTCAAAACTCTGTGTATGAGCTTCTCTCTTGCTTGCCTTTCTTAAACTCTGGGATGTTTCCTTTACGAAGAGAACACGCAGGCAGCTAAGAGGACGGGCAAAAGGCAGGTTAAACTGGTGTGATGTCGGCCCCAACAGGCCTTTTATTTTTGGTAACATTGTGATCATTTGCCTTCGGAAGGATTCTGATGGAGGCGCTTCGGTTTTGTTTGACAATATGCTGGTTATATAAGCAAGATCTGTGTTAACTTCTTGATTTATACTCAAACACGAATGCGTATAGGAAACACTGACAAACTGGCTGAAAAAAAGGCAGCCCACCAGAGTCTTTCGTAAAGTAACATACAGTGCTAACCCCCCCGGTCCTCCCAGTTCAGGGCTCGGCCCTACAGTATATGCTTAACCTTATGTGCAGGGGCAAATGCCTCACATTTTCCGTCAACATGTTGACCAAAGTGGAATAACTTTTAACAACATAAGCAGGGATGCGCTCCAAAATTCCTGTGTGGTGAAGCTTGAGGGACAGCTTTGCTCCAAACGTCAGACAGCTTTTAAGCCCCATGCGGAGGGCCCGCGGTCCCGCAGGGGCCCCACAGGTGACAGCTTTGTCATCAATCATTCCCGCATATTCTCTAGGTAAACTTTTGACTCATAATCCCCACCACCACCGCCACCCCCCCGTCATCACTGCGCCTGCTGTTGCGATACCTTTGTGCAGAAAAATGTGATCGTTTTTCCTCTTTTGAGGCACTTTGTCATGCCTGGTTATGGAGTTACAGCGGACCAACCAGTCACTCAGGAGCGGTCCTGGCTTTGCTCAGCTGTACTATTTTTCTTATAAGGCCAACTTTTTCAGATTCAGCCTTTTAAGATACAGGGATATTGGGGGGGGGGGTGTAGCCTCCACAATACAAGTCTGAGGCATGTTCGGTGCTGTGCATTTGGCTCCGACAGATGGGGTCGATTTTCTGTGCGAGAGAGGACGCGCTGACCTTCGGTTCCCACCCAATGGTGTCTCCGCGAGAAAATAAAATCAATGGGACATTGTTTTTTTTTTTCTTCCCTGGGCCGATGAGCTCACCGCTCAGACATTTCTGATGTCATCCTGGGAGCTCTCGTCTGTTCGACGGCGAAAATCCTCCACGGGTTTCTTGATCAGGACTTGCCAGGTTTCGATAAAGGAGGTTCCATCCCCACCCCAAGGTCTCCATAGAGATCGTGCTGACTAATAAAAATAGCTTGGCCTCTGTGTTTACCCACAGTGGGACGGGGCCCCTGCCGGTGTGTTCTCCACCGCTGCCTCCCTCAGAATCTGTGGGTTTAGGCAAACAGCTAGCTCGTTTCTCAGCATGCAAACGCCTGTAGTTGGGGGGATTAATTTGGCTGCCCCCTTAAACATTGCGCGCTTTCAAGGACTTGCACAGATCTGATGGGTGCACATGCCTGTTTTTCGCAAGGGGGGATCTGAGTCTGGTGGCTGCACAAAGAGCTCCAGGAAGAGCAAGAAATCAAAGCCAGATGCGGTGTCTGTCCGTACTTTCAAAGTGAATGGGAATTGGCCATAAACGTCAGGACGGACCCATAAACGTCAGCTTGAGGAGACCAATAATAGGAAGCAGGTGAAGTTCACGGAGGTACGACAATCCCCTTTTTTTGTTTTTTCTTTCTTGAAGAAAAAAGGATGGGCACATAGGGACCGGCCAAATCGTTTTCATCCTTTCATCGGACTCCAAAAAAACGCCATGGCGACACACAGACGTCGCTCGTATCACCATCCGGCGGCGAGGGGGAGTCGGACATCGGGTGTGTGGGCTGTAACGTAATCTCCCGATATCGAATCATACGTGTTCCACTGCCGCTGCACGAGCTTTATACATGTTTGAGGGGGAGTGTGAAAAGATGGTGACTGCTTTATGAAATGTTAGGGTGGGAATTGGAAGGAAACTGTAAACAGCCCAAGCCCTCAATGGACAGATTACATTATATCCCTTTGATTTTATAGCTTCGAATGCTCACCCCTGCCTCCCCTTGTTCTTTGGGGAAGCAATTGCGCAGCGATATTTCACAGCTGAGACATTCTGGGTATTGAGAAAATCCGAAATGAGAACACGAAGTGATCGGCATTAAACTGCTTGAACGTGGAGCACCGACTTTTAATGCACCTCTGGACACAAACATAAGCCATTTTACGGGGTTCTGCTCAAAAGTGCAACCCAAATGCACCTTTAAAAAAGGGAAGGGGTGGGGGCTGTAGTGACTCCAGTGATAATTGCACAAAGAACAGATGACAGTAAATCGCGATTTGTCGGATACGTCATGTAAACAGTGTGTCATCTCTATAGAGATTGCATCAGTCGTCGGGTGGTGATTTTCCCTGTCGCAGAAAATCGCCACCCGACTGTTTGTCTCTTTTTTTTCCAGGTGGCGCGCTAAATCCGGTTGGAGAGCCGCCATTCCCCCGTGCGGCTCTGGATAAACACATGGCATTATGTCAATAACAGTCACTCTTTTCTCATTTTAAGACAGATATCTTAGCAACATCAACAAAAACAACATATATAGATATAAATATGTACGTACGCTCGCTCTGCACTCGGTTGGATCTTTACAATCTGTCATATGGGATCATAATCTATTATGATTTGGGACAACAGCTGAGCCATAAATTCATCCTTCAGGCACACACTCTCACACACACACACACACACACACACACACACACACACACACGCACACTCACACACAGTGACAAAATGTGACTATATATATATAGAAATGTAACATGACAGATGGGTGGAGTGAGCGATAAAGAGACAATGGTCTTTTTTAAAACGAGCCAGTGTGTAAAATAAAGGCCGCGAGTGCCAACCTGTCACCTATCCATTAGGCCTCGACTAACAAGCTCGACTGAAGCGTCAACGTGGCCTTTGGCGGCCGGGGGTATGAAGTCCCCCCGGTCAGTCTTATTCTGACTGGACCCCGATGCGGAGTACAAGTAAAGGAAGGTCTGTGAAATGCTTGCATATCTCACCTTTTTGCAAACTTTATCATGAGTAAACACTAAATTTTTGAAGAAAAAAAAGTTGATTAATTTCTCTCACCAATACACCTTCACTGTAGGTCTCTGCTAATGCTAATAAGTTAGCGGGAACCTTGCTCGCTGTGCCACCAGTGTTTCCTCTGCCATCTACTGTCTCCCACCCAAACCCCTTGTGGACGGATTAGGAGCAGCAGTAAGTGTAATTGAAAAAAGTGTTTGCCAGTTCCTATTTATCTTCTTTTTTTTGTTGGTCTTTTTAACACTCTTGAGGTGTCGTGTTTCGTGGTCCTTGGTTAGGGGACCCTCTGTGTGACATTTCCACGTTCTCCCTGTACATGTGTGGGTTTTCTTCTCCACGTACTGTGGTTTCTACCCACGGTCCAAAAGCATGCTGAAGAACCCCTGTAATAAGGGTGTACCTCTGCTGGGATCAGCTCAAGCACCCCACGATCCCAACTCGGAGAAACAATATAGAATATGGATGGACGAACCAGCCGCAAGATTTCCCCCCGGAGGATACTTTGCACGTCTGATATAAAGCCACAAGTATACGTTGGCTCCTTCATAACGCCATTAACAAGCAATCACGCAGAGTGAGATGGTTATTCAGCCCAGCGAACCCTGAGAACTAATCGCTCCTTCGAAGCGGCGATGCTGGGAGGAGCCAGGAGACGTCCGCAAGCTGCAGGTCGAGTGGGGGATTGAAAGCAGAGCTCCCATCCCGTCCATACAGAGCGGAACTATCACAGCCGGAGCAACACAATATTTATCCAGCAATAAGGTTTCAACACATTAGTTGCCCTGAGTGCATTCAGATACAAGTCCAGACAGACACACCCCATTATTGTCTCCAAATGCAAAATTTGGTGGTGCTTGAAGGGGGGCAGAGCTTAGCTGGAATCATGCCTGTGTCCGCCCCGCCCGTCAGCCATCCAGGAGTTGGAGATTTGAGAATTGTTTGAGAACAATTTCGGCTTTGGGGCTTTTTTGTGCTTGTGTGTATTTGCATGTTGTAAGTTACCTTCAAATGTCACGATCAAACAACATGTTGCGCAAGATGACATTACAGTTGCCATTATTATTGGACAACAACTCAAAACATGATACAGTACAAACAAACACAATCAGCAGTTAGGACTGTGGACTTCTATGGCCATTTACGAGTGTCATAGACTTTGGGGGGGATCCTTCCTTCTACTCAAGGCCCTTTACACCACAACCCCCCCCCAAACCTGTCCCTAAAGCTCCACCCCCTTGGCTGCAAGCTTGAAGCTTTAGCTCCTAATCAGGATTCGTTCAAGGAATTTTCAGGAAATAAAGGAAGTTGACATTTCTTTTCTATAGATGCTTCATGTAATGTATGACTCCAAACCTACAAGCACCATAGCTTACATTTACACACACACACACACACATGCACACATGCACACACACACACACGCACACACACACACACACACACACACACACACACACACACACACACACACACACACACACA
>JASSRZ010000023.1:3916271-3931146 GCA_032164315.1 Malacoctenus gilli
GTGTGTGTGTGTGTGTGTGTGTGTGTGTGTGTGTGTGTGTGTGTGTGTGTGTGTGTGTGTGTGTGTGTGTGCATATGTGTAATTGCTTGCACACTCTGCATACCATAGCAACGGGGCATTTTATCCCATCTACTGGTTGGAATAAGATTCATTCTACGCCAATCCACTCTACTCGCAAGTTGCTTTTTTAATGGGTTCTGTGGAATGGGTTCAGCTATGATTTGAAGCTATCCATTACCCTAGTGGGCAGCTTCTGTTCATTGACGCTGAAAGGGACACCCGGCAACCGTGACACGCATGCACGCAGAGAGCATTCTCGTTCTCTTCAAAAACAGGAGGCTGCAGATGCTGTCCCCGCGACGCCCCCCCCCCGCCCACTGCACACGCACTCTGGTAGACCTGAATGCAGCAGCTTGATAAAAAAAAAGAGGAATAATTACTTTCTGGTCTGAAACCTAATCGAGTAGCAAACGGCGCTCTCCGAGCAGTGTGGTTTCTTCGATTTCTGACACTGTTGCTAAATGGGAGTAGATAAAACCTGACTGGAAATCGTTGTCTTCAAGGAGCCTGTCACCAGCTGAGTGATCAAGAGCTTTCTGAGACATGACATAAAAAGTATCTGACAGGAATCCACTCTGGCTTTTCTGTTAATTTCCCCTTTATCCTTTGGCTCGAGCCCCCCCTCACCTCCCCCTAAAGTCTGCCTCACCCAGCGGCGATGTCACCGAGCATGAAACACAACCTGGGGGTGTCGTTTTACCGCTTGCATCACGGAAGCAAAAGGTGAGAGATTCCTGGCGCTCGAGGTCAGCGGCGAGGAGATTTACAGCTGCGGTTGGGTTTCGCTTGATTACAATAAAAGCTCGATTGGAACAAATGTCGGCGTGCAGCTGGGGGAAAAGGGAGAAAAAAAAGTGCCAGCGAGTTTGAGTTCGTCAGCAGAAGTGAGACAAATGTTTTTTTGTGTTTGGACGGACAGCACAGTGGGAGGCCCCAGCGAGGACGAGCGAGGGCGAGAAGGAGATAGGAAGACTGCATAGAAACTGCAGTCATACCTGGCAAACCCATTACACAGACACATATACGCTGACACACACCTCTAGCAAAAGCCAACATTTTACTTTTGCTGATTAAAAAAAGAAGGGAATATTGGCTCAATCATCAGAGACTGAATCTACCACTATGCTTCTTTCCTTGCCTTTGACTCTCCACAGATCAAAAAGCGACACTGGCACACGGCAGAATTCCCCCCTCATCACGACGTAAAATCAGCGATTGCTTTTGGTGTTGTGCTAATTTGGGGAGCGCATACTTCATAGGTGTTTGTATGACACAGCAGCGACTCAGGCATACTTGTGATGTCATAAATGCCTCCTAATCAAGCAAATCAGCAAAAACAGAACCACCGCCTCACATTTTAGGTGGAACCGAGGTCATTAAAGGAGGTGCAGCAATTGGTGGGCTGACGGATCGTCTTAGTGATTTGCTCCAGAAGCAACGAAATGGATGCTTTGTTCTGTTTAGACAAAGTACCTCGTCCGGAGTACCTGCAGGGCAGCGACAGGTGGACCAATCCTGCAATAACGGCGTCAACCGGCCACAACAGGCGCTATCAGAGGATGTCACCGGAGCAGGCGGTGCATGAACTTCTGTGCAGGAGCTCAGCATTAACGACACCAAGCTTTTGCACTCTACCCGCTGATGTGATGCAACATGAAGGGAGGGCTTTAGAAAATGGTTGGACAAGTCAGAAAATTCACTGTCGGATTAATCTGTGGACACACGCTCTGTGCAGTGTTCAACGATAATCCATCTAATATTTGTTGACGGACCAATTGACCGACTGCGCATGACGTCAGCGCTCAGCTCGGAGAGCGAAGGTTCAGGTCCTGAAAATAAACGACGCCAGGAGGGTGTTTCAGTCAGTGGGGGACCCCTGTCCCCCGTCCCCCACATTCAATACTCAATCTATACATACATAAATCTTATATACATGAAGGGCCTTGATTGGGGCCCAGCATGACACCACACGTGGAGCTCATCTGATCGGGAGTGTGCTGCTTGGCCACAGTTGCGTGTTTGACGCCTCACAGTCTTTGGCCTGCCAAAAGTCCGGGTTTCACTCCTGCAAAACAGCAGACTTGGGGGATTTGGATCCCCAGTAATTGTTGTGTGCGATCATTGCTGGGCTCTCCCTTTCATTTTTCTTTTTTTTTTTTTACCATGCCCAAGCGGCCATTGTTGCAGTGTTGTTCCCAAACCGTAATCAGAGGCAGATGGCTGCAAAGCCCCGGCGCTCCATGTCGATGGGGGCTTTCCCCCTCCGTGCAACAAAATGAAGTCCACGCTAGGAGAGAGGTGTGATGTAAGGTGTTTGCTGAGGAGGATGCTCGTTTTTCTGAGAGGGGGCGGGGGCTCCCAATTATTGGATGTTGGGTTTGATTCCCTGCCACTTGGCCTGGGACGCTTATTTTTTCAGGGAAGGATCCTCCTCTATGCTGCGGTCGGTCCTCCATGTGATAGTGGCCCGATTCGAGCGCGAGCGTTTGATTAAGTGAAGGGGGTTTTCTGATCAGGCTGGAGCATACACATTACGCACCTCATAAAAGATCAGAAATACCAGTTGTGCAACTTTTGAAAGCTGTTTCTTCATACCAACTGGCCTCTTTTCTGTCTGGACTGCACTGCACACACAAGAGTTCGCGCTCCACCGTGCCACTAGTGGGGAAAAAAGAAATCCTCCAAAAACAAGCTGTATTTGGGTTTGGCACCAGGGTCAACTCAGCTCAATGTGTGTTTTTCTATGGGTTAGACATTAGATCAGTGGTTTCTCAAACTTTTTAAACAACATACCATCTCACAAATACAAATACTCTCTAACTACTACTGTGATAACTGACACAAACCTGGCAGTTTAGTCAGCCTGAGTGTGCAGTTACATTAATGTACAGTTCTGAAGAGAGACAAAAGTACGTTTTCTTTCACAAAACCTACAGAAATGATATCACACATTTTATTATTAATTTAATTTACTTCCAGTAAGTACATTCAAAGCTTCCTGTAGGAAGGGTCAAGGTTGAGGAGTCGTCCCAGAATCCTCCATTGTTGTGTGGTTTCTGTATCACACAAAAGATGTCTCTGAGGTTTGTGATGACTCTATCCACACATAGATCAGTGTGTAATCACATGGAAAATGACTAAATCGAGGCAAGTGATGCTCAGACTGCATTACAAAAGGGGCCAATATCATTACTGCTGCAGCCTAAAATCCCAAACATGGTGTTACTTAACTGAAAACTACTGTATGCACCCCCGAACTGATGTTTCCACCACAGCCTCCAGCCTGACCTGCTCGGTCTGGCAGCCGGTCCCACTGCTGCATCTTTCGGGTCCCAACAGAGCAGGTCCGGATCGGGGACTCCAGCCAGCCGAGTGAAAAAGCAAAGCACGGGTCGGTCGGTCGCTTACAGCGACTTGCACCTCGCCGTGAGCTGAACGAAACCCGGAGTCGCCACCCCCCCCCCCCCCCCCCGCAGCTGCACAATTCTGAGAAATGTCACGTATAACATGCCCCACGGGCCTGAAAGGAATTAGTGGATTCTAACTTTTGCTCGTAAATTAAACTCAGATTGAAACCACTGACAAAAAAGAAAGAGAAAAAAAGAAAGAAAAAAGCCACGTTTCTTTGATTACGTACGGCCACATGTGGGATGGCTTGATGGCCCAATCAAAATGTTGTTCCATGATATCTGTGGTGGCAATATGTTTGTGGAGCCTTTCCAGCACGAACACGCACACACCAGAAGAATGAAGTTGGAAGGCATCAAAAGTTTCCCTGAAAGTTTTCTTCTGTCAGAGGGAAAACATCAAAAAGTACCAACTCATTGAACTGTTTCTTTGCCATGGCGTTCCAAAACACTTTTGCAGCTCTCTCTCTCTCTCTCTCTCTCTCTCTCTGTCCTACCCTTGGTTCTCTGGTACTCATCTCCTGTTTCACATGCACTCTTGCTATCTCCTCTCTGCCTTCCATCTTCTGCCTCCAGAAGATGCCAAATAAATGGATCGTCAGACTGTGGCCCAAGCAATAATTCAAGTTTATGTGCACAGTTGTTCATTTAAAATTACCCATATCTGGCGCCTCGAATCAGCCCAGTTATTCCTCGGCATTGTATAAATGTGTTTGAACCTGCTGACTAAGCCCTTCCAGCCTTCTACCATTTCTGGACAGGCACTGGCGAGGGGCATGCGAAGAGTGCAGGGGGGAACTGAGGCCAAGGAGTGGCAGAGGAAAGGGTGCGCTTGAAGTAACCTAAAAAAATGAAGCCATGTGAGGTCAGGTGTGGGAATCCCTCCCTTCAGTGAGAAGCCAAAGACAGAGGGAAGGTGACAGAAGGAGGGGGGCGGAGAAAAGGTGGCGCTCCAGAGGTTGGAGGTGGGAGAAGTCGAAAGGGAACTCGAAAGAAGGAAAAGCAAAAGCATCAAAATCTATTAGACAGCTGAATTATTTTTTTTCTATTAGAGCAATAAAAAAGTATCAAACGTTCCCACACCGACTCCCAGTATCTGATTCCGGGAAAAGCCGTCAAACCCACAAATTTGTTTGGCCCACGGACGCCCCCGCGTTACTTTACCACTCACTGCTTCACCTCAGGAAACGGCTCGGTATCAGCTGTCTAATGAGCAATGAGTCAGATTTGAAAACGTTAATGTGAAACCCATTTACACTCCAAGAAGTCTTTATGGCTGTCACTCTTTCCCCTGCAATTCTCGCCTTGTTCTGCTCCTGTTTGCGGAGAGAAGGGGGAAAACGATGAGGGGCCAATTCATGAGAAAATTAAATGCTTCATTTAGAGGCCGTGCTCCCTGAAGCGTTGCCAAGTGGCTAATTTACTGCTGGGTTGCCGGGGCCTGTTGCTGCGTACATGTTTTTAAAATTTTTCTCAGGGGCTCCATGTATGGCGCTCTGCTAAACCCAGTAATCAGAGCCACATGCATAAGTAGCACAGACAAAAACACGAACTTTAAAAGGGACACAGCGAGAAACGTGACACAATCAGTCGACCCCCCCCCCCCCCAATCTGTCTACCACGCGAAGACGACAAAATTTTCACTGGCGTGAGCGGGCTGATCGAGTCAAACTCTGGCACTTTTGTTCTGTAGAGGCCGGATTAATTATTATTATTATTATTATTATTATTATTAATAATAATAATTATTATTATTATTATTATTATTCTTGTGCCAGAGTGCTCTTGAGTGACACACTCGACCCCCACATCCTCCCACTGTGTGTCAGCGCCGCACGGGGGCAGCCGTCACCGTTCGGTGTGCGGATGCACAGGCAGTCACTTGCAGTGTGAGGCACTTTGTGACTGTTAGATAAAGTGGAGTCGGGCGAATATCATTAACTTATATGGCGGAGCGCCACTTCTGTGACTGACTCGCATGAAGACTATAACTCCTTATTTCATGTGTCCTTTTGAGCTCAGCGGGAGAATTTTGGTGATTTCTCCCAACAGCGTCGTGGCTTTTCCTTTTAACTGACGACAAAAGCTTCATGCCTCTTTTGTTTCCCTAACGCTGATACAAACACGCTTCATACTCAAGTGAAGCAGTGAAGTTTAAGAGAGGCAACAACCTCATGTCATAGCGCAAGTTTATACCAGTCGCAGAACTGCATGTTTTTATTCTTTGCACCAGAAAAATGTGACACTCTCTTCCCTCTGGACCCTCCTCTTGCTTCTTTCTCCTCTCCTCTGACTTTCTGGACCATAAATCTTTTCTTTTCTTTCTCTAAGTGGATCCTGGGCATTTGTCCCAGCGCCAATGTCTTTCTCCCTGGGTAATCGTGAAGTATTTTGTGTTCGTCCATCACGCCACAACGCGTCCTCCTCGACAAAAAGACCTTCGATAGGATTTTAACTGCTTTCATCCATTTCTATCTGAAAACATGCTGTATGAAGGGTCCTTCGGGGGGGAGAACGTAGGAAGTTATATCTGAACACCTCCCCTGAGGTTTTTGTGCTGCCCTTGTTTGTTAATGTTGTGGTGTTTTGTTTTTTTTTTTTTTTTCTGGCATCCAGACATAAGTCTCCATTACGTGGATGCTCCAGAAATGTTCTGCTCGAAGTATGACAAGACCGTCAGGGATTGGGCAGAATTTAGCACCCCAGCAGGGTAAGAGTGTGCAGACTTCCCACTCCCCTTCAACATGATGGGTGAAAGCTGTGGCTTTTTCATCAGCAAAATTTACCCTAATTTTGTGATTTTGTGACAGCAATTGACTTGAAGACAATGGCTACTTCACTTGGGTCACTCTCCTCCAGGCAGCTAACTTCTATCACTAAATTCTTATTAAAGTTTAAAAAATTAAAGGTTTTTTTGATATAAATGGACAAAATGGATGGGTTGTGATGGAGTGGTTAAGTAAAGGTCTAAGGTTCACAGTCTCCTCTTTGTGCCCACTTTGCATGTTCTCCCTGTGCATCTGCAGGTGTACAGCAGGTACTCAGTTTTCATCATACACATGATGTCAATAGGTGACAGGTGTCAATAGGTGTGTCAACGCACTGACAGAACAACAAACAAAACTGACACCGTGTATTAGTAGTTTCACTATCACTGACACCCACAACAACTGGACTGGGCCAATAAATCACCTCCCAAGTTGCATAAGAGACGGCGAGAGCGTCCGCCTCTGTGCAAATGTGCTAACAAAATGAACGATTAACAACGGCCTGAGTCAGAGCTGTTATTTTTGTCTTCAGAAAAAAACTCTGCATGACATGAATAGGTGGGTGTTTGTTCAGGCTGACGGGGGGAACATCAGCTCCCTACCGCCCTCTTTCTTCTCTTCGCCATAGCTCCTCCCTTCAAGGTTAAATGCAAGCCGGCAACAACCTTTTTTCTCAGAGTCGGCGGTGACGCAGCGGAGCGAGGAGGGCATTGGTGAACTTTGGCCAAGTTTGTGGGTCAGGTCGGGGTAAAGACTGAGTTAAGTTGAGGATTAGATCGAAACTAGCTTTTGTCTGTGTAACCAAAAGTGTGACACATTTTAAAAAAGTCAACGAAAATGACAAATTGAAACAATCTGACAGCATCTAGATGGCAAGCAAACATTCAGTTGTGGTGAGATGAGTTTGTACAAAGAGCGGGATGGCACCTTGCACGTCTCCAATGACTGCTGCAGTGTGCAATTAGAACTTTGCCAGCAGGGCAACTTTAAGCAAACACCCCCCAAAAATACACTGTGAGTTTTACAACCCCGCAGCTCCTACAAGCCATCAAAATTGGCCCGATTTAAAAAAAAAAAATAGTTGAATTGCCTTGTAGTTTCACTGTGAAGCCCCAACAGTAAACACTGGCTTCGCAGGGTCAATATTTACTACATTTGAGGTTGTTATTTCAAAAGGCCTGGGCACTGCAGGGCCGCGACATGACCCATTGCTTTGTCTGCAGCTGGTTTCTGCCTTGTTTAGTTCTGCACTGTCAACCCCTGGACTGCACACATAGCCTCCATTTGCCCCAGCGCTGCCCAGAACCGGAGATTGTCTCTTAGCAACCGCAAGTCAACAGAGCCAGTGTTGAGAGTGCCAGAGCTGGACTGCCAGGAGTCGCTCTTTTACCTTCTGACCATTTGCTCTTGCTTGATCTTGCTTCCAGAGGGCCCTCATAATGCGTTTCACCGTGTTATCATTGGCTCTGGATGCGAAGAGCCCTCGTGACAAATATGGTTGCACAATCAGATGGAAACAAACGGCATCCAAGCTAAGCACGCAAACCTCGGGATCTGATCCCAGCCCGTCATGACGCGGCGCAGTTTTTCCGATACGTCATCACGAATTCTGCCGGCGGGGGGGGGGGGGGGATTTTACCATCTTAAAAGCCAGTTATAGATGTTGGCAAGTGTTTTTTGAATGAACGAGTGAATCCAAATTTTTCAGTTTCATCAACGTTTCCCATATGGTTACTCAGCATTAAAAACAGATGTCAGTAACCGAGTGCACAAAGAGGCTGATAATGTGACCGGGGGGGGGGGGGGGGGGGTGTGCAGATGTAGTGCGCTACAACTTCCTGGATATAACGACCCCGGGGCTTAAACGTCATTTTCTAAACTCTCTGTGGCACTTCAGTCTTGAACTGTTCACGATGGACACGCACGGTCGTTCACTTCTGATTGGTGGCCTCAAGTCATGGGAGCAACAGGAGATGCCATCATCATTATGCAAATCTCACGGCTTCGGGTTGTCACAGCGAATTTTGGTCAGCGCGAACGCTAAAAGCCGCGTCGACCGCTACAAAGGCGGGAGGATGTGTCGCTCGCTGTGACGAAAAGCAGATGCAGAGCTATTGGGTTGAGGGAAAGAAGAAAAAACACTACATGAGAGCGGCTGGTGTAATCCAAGCAAAAGGCCAAAACAAGCTGTCTTAGTCCTTTTTCTGACATCATTAAAACAAAACCCAGCAATACAGGTCAGCTAAGTGCTCCCAAATCAGATCACATTAAACTCAATTTACTGCTGTGTATTACATTCCAGTCGGTGGCGTAGGGAGGCCTCTGGCCACTGGGAGCACCACAAACGATAACATGGGTTAAAACAGTTTAGCCACTCAAATATCAGTGTTGGGTCAAACAGGGGTCAGTCAGCTCTGACAGGAACTGAGGTGCTCCAAGACGGTACCCTGCAGGTACGATGTGTCTGGGAATTGAAGACGATGTCCATTCATGAGATCGACTGCCTCAAGTGGATGTAGTTATGTTTATAATTGCTCAGAAGGATTGTATTAGGGTCTTAGCCTAACACTATACTTAGAAGAATTTGAAGCTATTGGATTATGACTGATTCACAAGCATTGTAATTCTAGCATGTATGCACCCTCTGCTGTACAGAAATAGTGGAATGGAGTTGACCAAATTAAACTGACTCACTAAATGCTCATAACGGATGAATGGATGAAGAGTTTCCTAACCTTAAGTGAGTAGTTCATTCTGCCAGTAAGGGCAAGGAAGTGTGTTGAACAGTGTTGTGCAAGTGTGACCACAGTCATTGCCTGGATGTGTACAGAGGGCCACGGCACAGTCAGATCTCCAAGGGAAGTCGTTCACTGCAGCTTGATTAATTTCTGTAGGTCTATTCATGAGGACAAAGCAGCACGAAGTGCTTTACAGTCAGGGGTCAGCGACCTCTGCCTGAAGGCGAGGCTGCAGGGCTCACAGTGTAGTCAGAGCGTATCCATTCGTATGGGGCTAAATGTATGTAGAAGCTCACCTTTTTCTGTCATTCAGGACAAAAGTGAAGGTTCACACATAAATGCTTTTTGTGTACATTGATTGAAGCCAAGGTTGAGAAGACACTTTGAGTCAAGCTACAGATAATTAGCCGCCGATTCCAAAGATCAATCATTGGAAATGATTGAAAACATGACAAAGACAACTGTATGTCGCAGTGTTGACATGCATGAAGATCACAAAAGTCTAACAATTAGTGTGATTGTCATCACTAAATTTCACACAATTATCAGATTATTGAAGTAACCCCCCAAAACATCTTGGGGGGTTTCTCTATGTTGCTCCCATATTTTGAATCACTTCCAGAATGGGTGGAGAGGAGCAACCAGCCTGTGGATTCCTCAATTTCTTTAACAGCTACTGAGTTGGAGCAGCAGTGCTGTAGAGGTCAGACAACCTGCACAGAGGGTCGCCGGTTTGATTGCCCATCTCGTCAAGAGAGAATGGGGTAGGAAGGAGGAAAGCCCCCCAAAGAACAATTACGTTGCCTGATTTTCTTTAGGGTTCAAGCCATTTAGCCAGTCACAGATCACTAATTTCCTCTGTGAGCAGTGCAGTTCTTAGGAGTTGCTTAGTTTCCCTGAAGAGATAGTAGTTCCAGGTACAAAACCCATCTCATACCTCCCTATGCATCTCTTCTTATGGTTGACGAGATACTGAGCAGGTTCTATTCCTGGCTGTGTGTATTTTGCCGGGGTGTTGGCCTCCTAAAACATTAAATATAAGCAAGTAAATAAATAAAGTGCAGACCTGCCAGCACTGTGTTGCCAGGAAAAACAGGTTATGTATGTTCAGTTGGCTTTTTTTTAATGTGGTTTTCATTTGGTCATTTTTCAAAGGGTTGGCTGATGCTTCCCAAAATAATGTACAATCTCATAATGAGTTCTGTGGGTGCATGTGTGTGTGTGTGTGTGTGTGTGTGTGTGTGTGTGTGTGTGTGTGTGTGTGTGTCCTTTTTGGGTAAATAATGAGAGAAAGGGGTCACGAAAACACAGGCGTCTTCACGTGTCTTGCAGTTTTAATCCCTTGACCTTCTCTGTCCACATTATGAAACACAGAGGTTGGTCAGAGCTTATTTCAAGGCAACACTGAGGGAAAGTCGGTGGGATACACACAACTAAACCAAGTCAACTAGAAAAACTTGAAGGAGGGTCAGCAGGTTGTGTTTTATCTCTTGCTTACTTTTATCACTTTGGCTGTTTCGCAAAATCCTTTGCGGAACATTTCCCTCTCTTCCATGCAGGATCTTTATACCTCCTCCTCCGCTTTCAGCACAGAAAATGCTCCGCCTCATGAGAATCAAGCAGCTCTCACAGCCGAGCACGCTGTTTGGACACGTCCAATGTGCAATTATGCCGGATCATTTGTTCTCGTTACGTGGGTGGTAAGAAGGTGTGTCGTCAGGCTAATTATAGCTGTGGGTGCTCGTAGGTTTGAGGGGCACGGCAGGGTCCCTCTTTGCATGGGAGCCAAAAGTAAAGGAGGAGAAAAAAGCAACAACAACAAAGGAGGCCATGCCTTCGTGAGTCGCTCGGCAGCTCAGGTGAAGTGAGGGTTTGGTCTCGGAGGGAGGGGGCACAACCGCTCAGACTTCCAGCCCAGCTCCTCAAGCCTGATGTCCTCATTTCCAACCTTCGTCCAGCCTCCCTCAGCACTCCCCCCCCCCCCCCCCCCCCCCCCCCCACTGTGACTGTCTCGCACTGAGCGAGAGATTCGGCAACAAAGTGTCTCTGTCCCCGGGGATCATCAACCCTCCCTCTGCGAACAAAAGGCCCCCGCGCCGTCAAAAAATGCGCCGCGGCTATTGAGTTTTTGTGTCACCCGGCCTTTTTTTATGGGCGGCTGTTATGAGCGAGCTTCACCAACAATGGCCACATCACAGCTTGTCTGGATACACGACACAGGGGCGAAGCATAGGTCAGGCTCTCCGGAGCCAGACGATCAAAGTTTCCTCCTCGCACTGACAAAAATCCTAATTTCTTGTGGTATTGTCGCTGGGCTCATCCGCACGGAGTTCAAAAGATACACCAACCATATGAGGCTCTTTAAAAGTGACGGCCCGATTGTTTCATATCCCCGCGCTGACGCGTGCTGCACTGCCTCCGCCGCAGTAATCTGTGCCTGTGTTCACACTTACTCGGGCGGTTATGTTTCAGAGGTTAAATTGCCTAAACAGTCCTATTCTTTTTGTGGCGTTCTCACTCACTCATAGAGCCATCTGACCTTTTTTTAGACGCCATCTCAGCAGACCTGACTAGACTTTCAACAAAGATCGCCGTGGCTTTCATGGGTTCAAAGCTTCACTACCTCTGCGGGGCTCTCAAAGTATCGCGTGTGTCACCACCTCCCTCCCCTCGGCAATGACTCTTTGACTGCCTACCTGTCCTCATGCTATCATTCATTACCCCCCCCCCCCCCCACACACACACACACACACAGACACACACAGTTAACTAGCTCCAGCAGCAGCATTAGGGCTTGCAAGCGCTCCTGTTGCTGCTGTGGCTTTTAACGGCTAACCACTGACACGGTTCAGTGAGAGGAAACACACAAGCACCCCTGGGGAGGCTGGATAGCCCCGGACCACGACCACACCGTCTGCTGTGCCTGCAGTAAAATGCTAGGCAGCATATTTAATTGCACGTCTGTCTACTTCTTGACAGATCATTAGTGTCTTTATATGTCTGTAATAATAGGCTATTTGTTATCATTAGGTATGTGGATGATGTGGAATGTTCTCTGGAATGCTGCTAAGTGGGACCAGGAACATTTTCAATGGCAAAAGACTCAGCCAGGGCCTGACTGTTTTCGTTACTTAAAGCTCCGCTGCTGAGTGAACAATCATTTTCCTTCCATGGTCGCAGTCATGTCGATGTGTTTGTGGTCTCTGGGTCTTAAAATTCACTAAATTCAGCTTCAGTGCGCTCTTCAAGCTTGATTTGTCACACTGCAGGGAGTGAATGAGGGGCAAATCACTGATACTTCCTCCTGTTAAAGAAAGAAAAGGTCCGTCTGCTTGTATGAAAAACCATGGATTTGTCACGCAAACGTGAAGCTCTTTGGGCACTAGGTGGGAGGGCGACGCCCTACGATTCTAGTGGAGTCCTGGCCGAGTCATTTCGAGTCACATCAGATGGCGTTGGATCTGTGACAGCAGCTTCAGTGGTTCTGGGTTACAGTGAGTCCTCGTTTATGGTGGAGTTACGTTCCAAAATTAACCTGCAATAGGCAAAATCCACAAAGAATTCATCTTCAGGTAGCTTCTAGCTTCCTTTTCATGTCCTGAGTGGGTACATTTTCCTCATTTCTCCTGCAGGAGAAAGTCTTGTGATGATAGGCACATTACACAGTCAGAAAAGTGAGTAGAGGATCGGAAACAGCCAAGTTGAAGTTAGTGAGTTGTTTGTAGTGCACCCAGTCCTTGAACGATATTAAGAATTTGAAGTACAATCCTCTTCATTGTCACTGGAATGTTAAAAACAGTAAAATTTGCTCATATCACCTCTAAAAGAGGTAGAATAGTAAGGTTTGCATACACATACAGTATGCAAATGAAGGCCTAAATTTCCAGCACCATGCTCGGAATGAAAGGAAGGAGGGATGAACTGAATGTAGCTGAAACTGACTTCACACCAACACTTCTTGCCAGCTCGTACCTCTGTTGCACATCTTGCCTTTGAATCCAGAGTGTTTCCGCGCACCGGCACGAGGAGGCTCAAACTTGACACCATCGGGGGAACAAACACGGCGTTTCTGGTGAACCGCGAGCGCTCAGACAGGAGGCAGAAGACTTTCTTGCAGTAAATGATTAACAGAAGCTGATGAAAAGCAGGAATGTTGTGTGTACACAACATAGGCACGATAATCACATGCTACGGAAATTGCTGACTGACACACAGCCATTGTGGTGCTGGTCTGTTTGTTGGATTGCCTCTGTGCCTTGTTCTGCACAAATCCAAAGCAGTTGAGTGTTTTTTTTAATGTTTGTCTTTGCTTTTTGCAAGATGGAAAAAAGAGACACACACACAAATGTTGAAGGATTGGAGTTACGAGCTGCTCTGTATGAACCATACCAGTAATGTGTGCCTCTTTTGCTGATTCAATCGGCCTGGCGCGTTGAACATGCTGTAGGAAGAAGAGCGTTTTATGGCACGAAGGCACATGCAGAGATGTCGTCAGCACCATTCCTTCTCAGTCTGGGGGGTTGAACTTCAGACCAATCCAGAACATATCCAGTCAAACTCAACATCTGATAGGCATTGTTTTGAAGTCGAGGTGATGCTCAGCTGAAACTGTTAACATCCTCGTGACACTCCCACAGCTCGAATCCTCTCGGGGAGTGCAGGAAGTGCTGACAATGTCAGGTTCTCCTGTTCTCAGGGGAGAGTGATCAGTCCACGACTGTCTGCTGCATTGAAGCCCCACCCCCTTTTTTATTTTACCACCAGACCAGTGTTCTTCTTTCACTGCAGGATTAAGTTATCTGTACTTTATGTTCACTCATGCATCTAAAGCAAAACGATCATATTGCATCCGCGATTGTGTTACCCGACCCAAGAAGACATGGGATAATTCAGTTGCATTGTGACTGACCAGTGGATGGAGTGAGGGGGCTGCTTAGAGGAGGGTGGGGACAGAAAACAGAAGATCACTTAATATTGTAGTCATACTCAGGCAGGTCCTGAGAGAAGAACCTTTCAAATAGGTGAGTTTATTTAGTCAAGTTATTCCTGATCGGTCCTCTTTGAGAAATTCCTTCTCTGCATTGAACATGTGCCAGTTTGAGTTAACCTTCACTTCATGTTAAGAGCAGGAGGCCTTTTCATTTACAATTTGGCTTTAAAAGTTACATGGTAACGCAACATAATGTTTGTCAGGTAGCGACACTTGGTGATGCTAAAGATATATGCTCAAAAGCTGTGACAGTGGGAAGGGCTTCGATGTGCCGTTCACATGGGTTCTGAATAACCAAGGTTTCACCACATCCTCTGATCAAAACAAAGTGTTTGGCTTTGATTTCCAACTGATCGGTGTGCGATTAATTTACTTGTGGTCCATGAAAACTCAGTGACTCATTAGCAAGGAGTAAGAATGAGCCATCCGTGCGCAGAAATTGAGCCACTCCCCTCAACCCAACACCTCTTGACTCAACCCGACACGATCACAGACTGGCCACGACTAACCTCCTGCATTCCACCATAACACACTGGCAAGTGTTCATGTTTGTCTCAACCAACAGAAAAGTGCCCAGTTGGCACAATAATTACTTGAGAAATAAATGGAACTCAACTGACACTTCATCCTCCAGCCAGTATCACATACCACTCAGAACATCACAAGGATCGGTTGCCATTCACAGGCTGTAAAGCGTCCACCAAAAAAATACCCGCAGAGGCTCGCTACCCATCACATGTGAATGAGCTGTTTCACGGCAGCACAACTGTTAACTTCCAGTGGTTGAGCTCGGTGCGTGTCGTTACAAGGCAAACTTGGCAACGCACCTAAAAAAACAATTGCTCACTCATTGTTCCAAAACAGTTTCGACAATTAAGGACGGGGGGGGGGGGGGGGGGGGGGGGGGGGGGG
>JASSRZ010000023.1:3932635-3943293 GCA_032164315.1 Malacoctenus gilli
CCCCACCCCCACCCCCACCGCTGACGAGCCAAAGTGGGGAGAACTACATGCAGCAGAAAGGGAAGCACATTGGGATCCCGCGTGTAGCCACATGGCCGAGTCAAAGTGATGCCAGATAATGACAGACTGCGTGCTGGTCTGACAGCTGCTGCCTGGGGCCTGGTACATTTTTATATGCCTGATCACTGAAACGGTTGGATGGATGATGGATGCTTCATGACCTAAGTATCAACAACAGTTGCTAATTCCTTGGCTGGTTTTGCAACACAGCAACAGAGAAAAAAAAAAAAGAAACAACATTGATACACGATTAATTGTTCCTTGAGGACACAAGGGGCATTTTGAATGTTATTAACTAAGCAACAACTTTTGAACAGAACTCCTTAGCTTCACTTTGTGTACTCAGTCTGAGGTCCTGTACACTAAAATTATACTGTCATGAACATGCATCACCTCTGTTGGCCGTCTGCTGGTTGGATGTGTCCACATGTCCAACATATTGTTCTTCAAACCATCACCTGTATGTGAATCAAAAGCAGCGTCGTCACTGGTGAAACTTGAAATTCTGCTGAAAGTGACAGTCACTGCATGGGCTGTAATTACAGTTTGCCCGTGACCGTTACTGAGCTGAATCCATATTGTTGGAGCTGTCAGTCAGGGGGAGGAGGTGCACACCAAGAGGCAGAGGCCAAGCCTCCGCGGTGGAGATGGATGTTTTCTTGGCACGGGTCCCGACAGCGGCTTTGGGCTGGTGTCTCCTCTCTCACCTGGGGACCAACTGGCTTAGGTGAACGCCAAACAGACTTGACGTGATCCGTTTGTGAAATGCAACCCGAAATAAAGGTGCACATTTATCACTTCTCTTTTAATTTGGCTGGGTATTAAAATTGTTGAATTTGAATGCCATGAAAAAGAAAGAAAAAAAAAAAAGCCACTCCTCGACAAGTACTGAGTCGTCAATACTAAGAACATGTGCTCATTGAATTGGAAGGTAATAATTAACAATGATCTATTATCGTTTCGCCAAAAGCCATTTTGAAACGGCTCTTACTCTCCCGAAACACTCACTTACAAATGTTTTGACATGCATAAGCTCTGCCTGAGAGTTTTCATGGAATACTCACTCCACTTTGCCATGAATGCACTACATCACAACTTGTTAATGCCTGTCTAATATTGACAATCACTCCCTCCCTCCCTGCCCCCACCCGCCGCCTGCGGATCATGAAAGGCCCCCGCGCTGCAGGTGCTGTTTGACAAGTGCAACTAGTCCGAGCGATCCGTGGCTCTATGTGTTTTTGCAGGATCACAAATCTCCCCTAAGCCCTCTTGTGTGTGTGTGTGTGTGTGTGCGTGTGTGTGTGTGTGTGTGTGTGTGTGTGTGTGTAACCACGGCTGTAGCCTACTTGTACACAGTAGTACACTCAGTGTGGATTGCTCGCTGCATCAAGTGAGATCACCAAATCAGCAGGATTTTTCTGTGGTTTACGAGGTCGACAGGTTTGCAGGGGCGAGGCATGGAGTCAGGCGTGTGACAACTGACAATTATCCTAATGACAGTTTGTTTTTTATTATGCGATTCGATTGCATTTAATGAGCTTGGTTGAAGGGATGTTGACGGGTTAGGGAGGAGGCCGTGCTCCTGACAGTCACCCCAGTTAGCATCCTGCTGTTTTCTTCTGCCCCCCCAAAAAAGGGACATTTTAATGGCTTTGAATTTGTTGAAAGAAAGTCCACCTGTGAAGCTATTAGGACTTTAGATACCAATCCAGCAACCAAACTGCAAAACACAATTTTAAACATTTTTGAGAAGAGAAACCCAGAAAATTGTCTCCCATTGATGGCACAATGAACAAAGCTTCAGCCCTTTATGCCATAAATGTAAACCTCAGTGTTGGCGAGATTAGCTGTGTCTGTCGGGCTGGATGCTATAGCTCCCACATGCATCAGCACACACACATTAACGTGACAGCGGGTGAGCCAGGAGACAATAGTCAACAAAGAGCCTCTCTTCAGCCACTGGTCTCAGCCTGTGTTTTCTCAGCTGGACAGCTGCACTGTAACTTAACCTCCGTGCACCTGGAACCCCCCACCCCTTCACCAGTTCCCCCTCAGAGTGCAACCACTCAGACCCCATTCAGAGCGCAGGCACTCATGGCAGACATTGAGCACTCAGGACAGAGTCCAAATTCGGAGCGCAGAACACAAAATAGGAAAAGAAAAAGAAAATAATTAAATGTTGCTGCATTTTAGATTAAATTTCACTTAACTAGTACAAGAGTAAATATTGAGCACTTGTTGTAAGATTACATAAATGTCTGGTAATTTCCTGATCAGACATCAGGCTGTGACACATAAGGTTTCCTCACCTGACTGCAAATAAAATTCACCCAAAAAAAGAGAAATTTTATGCATTCAACTGACTTTCGTTCTTATGAAACCTGAAAGCAGCTCAACGCTGTATCATGCCGGTATCACATGTGATGCAGGAACCAGACGAGACCACATTGCTCAGCCCAGCGGACAGATGGAAGCGGACATGGAGCGCTGATGTGTTCCAAAATCTTCAAGAAAGAGTTTATTTACCACCTGAGCCCTTTAAGTTTTGAGTATCATGCACCTTAAAGTCCTGTTTGAAAAAAGATACAAAAATATGTTGTTGAAGCTGACAAAGAAACTGTAATTGAAACATCTGATTTTGTGTTTTTTGTGTTTATTGCTCGAAAATTTTCCCTCCAAACGTGCTACGACTGCAAAGCAACAGATACAAATAACAACGTCTTTCAAACTGAATTCCAGCATTTTTTTTCCTTCCATTTTTATAGCATCAATTTTGACTATTTTCATTCGACAACAACAGAGGAGTTTCTGTCCTTAACATTAAAATTAGAGACTCAGGAGCAGCCGCTTCACCTGCGAGACTCCGACCGAGATAAAAGAGAAATTTCCCGCTATGGGGAATCGCGATCCGAGTGGCAGCCTCGCCTCAGCTCCTCCACTGTTATTCCCTGCTTGTAATTGAAATGACAAGCCTAATGAGCTGTTGCGACTCATGTCAAGATTGCCTTCCTCCCTCGAGCCATAGCTGCCGGACTGACGTGCCGCCACTCAGCAAGCGCTGAGGGGGGGAGTGAGGGGGGTCCTGTTACCAAAAACAAAAACCGTCTGCAGACATGAAACCGAAAAGTAATTGTCGGGTGAGCGAGAGAAAAAAAAAATCGAAAGAATGCCGGCGGGGGCCGGGAGGACAAGCGCGCGGGAGCCCGATCATGTCGGCACAGGCCTCCCGCTGCAAGGGTCCGACTGCAATGCAGACCGGTAGCAGATTGCTCCTTCCTCACCTCCCCGGAGGTTTTTTGTGCGCTGGTTTCCAAGATCATGGCACAGCTGACTGCGAGCTGACACATCATAATTAATCTGGATGCTCTCATCGCGCCTGAGTGCAGGAGCGGCTTCCCGCCCACGCGCAACAGAAGCAGCCACGACATTATAAATCAGAGATGGAAGTGATTCATGTGAAGGGGAACTCGTAATGAGGCGTTTGAAGGAATAGATGTCCCATGTAGAAGAAGAAAAAATAAAGAAAAAGTAGCCTGGTTTGCCAATAAGTTGCGATGAATTCGTTCCCTCGAGTCATACATGTTCTCTCGTCATGTGAAGTCCTGCCTGAGCTGCTGACATGACAGTGTTTCCTGAGCAAGCTGAAATTACTTTCATCAACTGAAAATTACGATTTTAGCATCCGTACATACATGTTCTGAAGAAGCAACTGTTGTTTTGATCAGCAAGCTGCCATTGTTATATTTCAGAATTGCTATGATTGAAATAAAACAATTTTTTAGATGCAGAACTTTTGTTTTTCTGCCCTTTGGAATTGAATGAAACTTGGAGAGTTGTTATAACTCTTCTTGTCCATAGGTGGCACAGATTGGACTGAAACTGACTTGTTTTCTATCAAGTTGCTTTGAACAGCGTCAGTGTCAAAGGTCACTATTTGAGCACTCTGCTCTTCTTGGTTGGTTTGTTAGGTTGCAATAAGCGACCTATTCGACCACCATCGATGCATGTTAATGTACGTTGTGGTTCAAACTACTGCTTCTATAATGGTCTGGGGTGATTTCATTTTTCTAGACTGCAGGTGGCGAGATGAGCATGTGAGCCAACGCTGCCATTCACTGTGACTGGATCTTTGAACTAGCTTTTTCTTTTCAATTGTTGAAAGTCTTTGAAACAATTGCTCACTCATTGTTTCAAAGGGTTTCAAATGTTGAATTTTTAACAATGAGCGAGTAATTTTTTTTTTAGGTCTGGACGAGTGGTGCTTGTAACAAACGCACTTAACAAACACAGCAGTACTGCCAGTAGAGAGTTAGATTTAAACCAACTGAATATAATGTTTGTGTCCATTTGAACTCACCTAATTTATATTCGGTGAAACTGTTATTGCCAGCTTGTAAATTCAACCTTTTGTCCCAGATATATTGGCTATTTGACCCATCCTTTGCTCAATCTGTTTTCAACAGTGATGTGGTCATTTTCAATACAGCCACCAGGGCTCATAAATTATTGTTTATTTTCCTTTAGCACATCGGTGATTGAAAAAGCAAAAGTGTCTACAAGCTGTTGTAAAGTAAAGACGTTCTTCTCTTACCTGCTCAGTACAGGGAGCACCTTTCCTTCCTCACTTCTCTTCCACTTCATTTGTGAAAAAAATAACCAGGAAACTGGTTGTCAGTCTCAAAGTTGTATAATTTAGCAGACTGTCATCTGTAAAAGTTAGCTAGTGGCAGAGACAGATTTATGTTTTTTTCCCTTCCTTTTTCTGACAGACTTTTTAAAGGTTGCGCGCACACCAGGTACTAGCCGCCGCACTTCACCAGTGACAATAGCTGGTGGGATCAAGAGCGAGTCGGGGAGGCAAAACGTGATGCAATATAGAAAGTAGCACTCTGGAAGGAAAGTGATGAAACACCATTTGCGTCCGTGTTGGGTGGGGTTTTTTTGGCTCGTCGTAGGACCTGAAGAGAGCACTCTGAGTACAATAGGGACGTTATTGCATCAAAGTAACCCCACCAAGGTGTACCTGATTGGACACGACTCTTAGGAACATACAGGTACACTTTCTTTGAATGCATGTCAGATCATTCATTATCTCTGGCCTGGGCCCATTCAACTCCATCAATCACATGAGATCAGAGGTTTTGAGGGTGAAGGAGTTGCCCGCCTCAACCCCCACCGCCACTGCCACCCTCCTCAATAATGACAGGTGCACAGTTGACCTTTGGTGGCACAATTTGAGATCCGATTGCGCCGTCCCAGCTTGCCGCAGCTTTGCACTGTGCATTTAACCCCATTAAACAGCTTCGATCGTGCGCACAGTTTTGCGTTACACCAACTGCAGCGTACATACAATGGCACCCTTCACTCACGGATTAGGAAGCGGGAGGTTTTTTTTCTTTTTTTAGCAATCCAGTCTAGAGCACAGTTCACCCGCAGCGCACAAGGCAGCCCCCTTTCGCGTCGCGGAAGAAAACCCGCGGTGCGCTGCCATCAGAAGCTAGCTTGAACTGTAAACAGATTGGAAACATACAGTAAAATCTTCATGCAAATTTGTTTAACATAACGGATGGAAATATATCTATTAAGTCAAGTTGTATTGATGGAGCAGGCATTTTTTGTCATTGACGGAAATGACAGATATAAAAAGCAACCCTACTTGCTTGTTGTAGGATTAACTTCGTCTTTATCTCCAAAGGGGGGCCAAGGTGCACAGCTACAGGTTTCACATCAAGGTGACAATGAGGATGGAAAATATTTGCTTGTTCAAATACGTGCATTTTTCTCTGTAAAACCTTAATTCTTGCCTCCATCTGACAGGTTTTTAAATGAACTGTTTTTGTAATTGATTAAAATTATGCATTTGAAGTCACAGCCCTTATTAACGGCCTCCATCACCCATCTCGAAGGATGTTTACATAAGTGCAACCAGGCCAAGCACCAGAATGAATTGGGTGTCTGTTTAAGGACTCTCTGGGATGCAGAAGCACTCCAAATAAATATCTCGAATGACTCCAGGAGTCGGGCTGTCCAGCTGAGGATCCGATCTCACTTGGCTGAGATATTTGATAGTCACTTCCTGCCTCGCACACGCACACGAAAATAAACCTTATTCGTACATTTTCAGGCACAAGATCCTGCTGATTCGGTTAAGAGAACATTCGTCTCTGCTTCTGTTTTCCTCATCAAAGCATTTTGCAACACATTGGAGGTAGAAAATCAATCTCCCAGTGTCCTCAAAGGGGGCTAAAATAAAAAAAAAAAACAAACAAAACTGAGCTCCTCGAACTTGAAGCGGAGCTTAGGAATGGTGCGTCACAGGTGGAGGGCTCAGGAACAGTTTGGGATCGAGGTCTGTCTGTGAAGTGCTCCCATGTTTTCACAGGGTTTTCATGGTTTTCTCTGCATAGTCGAAGCTCAGGAGCATGAGCCAAAGCATGCATGTTAGTTTAAGTTTCAGCCTCCCAAAAAGAGTCTGCAAACAACTTCGGTTCCCAACTGATTCTTCCCCTCTGAACTCCTCCGCGATTCCCTCAAAGAAAACATCCAAACCATCTATTTCAAAATAAAAGCACCGGTCAGTTTTCAAGCTCTCAAAGGCATGCCTGACTTGAAGCTTGACATATGAACTGTGATTGTTGAATCCGGAACTGATTTCAGTTAAGAAAGCAGTTAAAAAAAGGGAAAAAGAAGACACACATCAAATTCATTCCCAGATAACTAGTCAGAATAATCATCCCAAGTGTACTAAATCCAGTCCACAACTTCTTAATATTGAGTTTTCTGTGTGAAGTCAGACTCTAAACTTCTAAAGTGGGGCTGACAAAACAAAACTTATAGTCAAATCTACTTTGACAACAACAAATCCCTCAAATATAATGGAATAAATCATCACTGATAAACAAACAAGAGATTTTCATGTTGGATGGCTATGTTGGAGGGAGTCGATGGAGGTGGGCTCCACTGTCTCCAGATCAGAGCCTCCACATGGGGTTCCTTTGGACGGGCTTGTGGACCCTTTCCTGTCACTGTCATCGTTCATGCCACTTTTTTCTACCCCCCTCCACATTCCGAATGGAGGCATTTTAAAGAGCACGAGTGCATCCAGTTTTAACAGAGCCGTTTAACTCTTCACACGTGTCAGCGATTTCACAGCCGAGCACGATTGCCGGAGGGGCCACAGTGCGAATCCTTCAAGGAACCACAACGCCTTCCGAATCTCTGAGGGTTTTTTTTTCCCCGAAAGTATCCACAGAATGCTGTCGTGTTACACAACGCACGATCAGACATGATTGGAGCAGCGGTGAGCCTGCTCTACCTTTTTTTTTCCCACCAGACGCCAGCTGCTGGCTGGATTCCCCCGCCCCCCCCCCCGCCTTGCGAGTGCTACCGAATGGCAGCTGAGAGTGGCAGTGATCTCTCACAGATGTTACTCACATCTCCTGAAGATACACTGATTTACAGTGCGGGCTCCATCTTGGGAAGGACTTTACTGCCGGAACTGCAATGCGATCCCAATCAAATTTATGAAAGAAACCCAAGTTATCGACGACGCACGCACCCACGCAGGCCCCTCAGCTTGGATTTGGATCCCATTCTGCCAACGTGGGAAACTTTTTCTCTACAGAGCAAGAAAAAATTGCACCTCAAGAAAGGTCATTTTGTATTTTTGCGTGAAGTTGCAGCCATTCAAACATTAGGCGCTGACCTTCCATTGAAACTACAGATGCAGTGCTTGAAAATGAACATGCAGCAAATGTAAAGAAAACATCCACAGATATCGCAGTCATAATACAAACTATTTTGTTTTGGAACCTGCTGGCAACAAGCTATATTGAATTGATGCTTACTCTTTTGTAGTACAACAGACTGACCACAAGGGGCGAACCATGAGCTGAGCAAGACCAGGTCCAGTTTGAGAAGTGGAGCAAACTTTTTTTTGTGTTCTTCTGTATATTTTTTTTATCAAAATATGAACTAATGCTCATGCATTGTGTCCAAATCGGATGCACAAGTTTCCGTTGGCCAAGGAGAGAAAGCAACGAAACCTCATATGGACCAATCACTTTTCATATCAAATGGCGCGAGTAACCTGTTGATACAGGACTTTGGGTCCGTTTGGGGTTGATGATGATGGAACAAAAAGGCAAAAAGAAAGAAGTCAGTCATTTTTCAAAGGGTGAGAGTCTTTGCTGCCAATAACGCTTGTATTTCATTTTCTTAACACGGTGGAGGATGCCAGAGGGGTGGACAGTGAGTTATCGCAGAAAATCCAAGTCAAAATCGCTCTGTTTCTCTCTACTGGAAGCCAAAGAGATGACAAAAAAAGTAAGTGATGGTTGAAAGTTGATAAACTTTTGGACTCACAGAAAAAAAAAATTACCCTTCCTGCTCGCAAGGTCGCAGCCCAACCTCGAACGTGTGCACCGACGGTCAGCCCGACCCATGGACCGGATCCCTGCTTGTGGTATCGGGCAGTTTAAAAAGCCAACAAACAGGCGGTGAGGGGGGAAGGGGGTGAAACTGAATCATATAATTTTGAAGAGGACTCGCTGAAAACAATACAGCATCCAAGGAACTGAAAACAAATAAAGACACCCAAAAAAGCCCAACTTAATAACACGACATGCAATCCGGCGCTGTGTGAGGGAAATACTGAACAGAAAATGTTGATGGTTTTCACCTGGACGCGCAGTGAAAAACGGCAATATGAAGCATGCACACAAGCACACGTTGTGATTCGGGGGTGATGGTGGTGGTGGTGGGGCGGGGGGCAGCGCGAGCGCTACAGTAGAGAACAGTGAGATGGAGTGAAAAGAGGGACTTCAGCCCTGAATCAGAGGTATCGTATTCAGCCTGGTCCTGACAAGGACTCCTCTCCAGGTTGAATGGGCCCATTGTTTGGACAAGGCCTCTATGACACAGGCCATTTCATTACAGAATGCCTAGGCACAGGGAGTAGATGGTGGTTGGTTTACCCTCCAGCCCCCCCACCGCCCCCACACCCACCCAACCTCCCCCTCCTCTCCCCCTGTCAAAGAGC
The DNA here is from genome assembly GCA_032164315.1 of Malacoctenus gilli. Lineage (NCBI taxonomy): Eukaryota > Metazoa > Chordata > Actinopteri > Blenniiformes > Labrisomidae > Malacoctenus > Malacoctenus gilli. The sequence continues at coordinate 3,941,736 of JASSRZ010000023.1, forward strand.
TCCATTCTCTCTCCCTCGGGGCTACCTGCATGGGTAGGGATACAGCCATAGGGGTGACGCACTCTCAGAAAAAAAACAAAAAACAGTCACCCTTCATCATAGCAATGGATAGAGGGAATCTTTCAGAAGGGGTTAACTGATGTAACAGGCCACATTTCTCATGTGACTTCGGAACAATCAGCAGAAGGTTCAAATCTGGAACCAGGATTCCTGGGCTTCGTCCCCGGACCCGTTGTTTTTTGGGGTTTTTTTGCAAGGGTGATTGCGTGTCATTGGGTTTCAGCCTTACATGGTAGGGTGGTGCGTGTCTAGCCTGTCCTGATCCATTTTTATGACAATAAAAACTGTGCAGGATTGCTCACGGTGGCCAGTAACTTCTGGACTGTACGTGCAAGTGGGATCAGGCAATATAACTTTTACCCCCCAAAAAACACAGTTCAGATAAGATGTAACTGAATTTGAATGGAGCCTTCACCTCCGCAGTCGCCACTTCTTCCTCCTCCTGCAGCGGGCGTTTACGATTCGGTTGCCGTCGACAGATACTCTTGCTCCAGAACTATAATCAGGATGCGCACTCACTCTCCTGACTGCTGAAAAATCGAATGTGTTGCAGGTGACGGACAAAAGCAGAGGGGGCAAAAACGTGAAACACGAGACATATGTAGTGGCTGCGGCATCAAGCGGCTGCCCCTTGCAGGTGCGCTTGACCGGACTAGGACTTGGGCGGAGCCGCCACAGTCCAGGCTACTCAGTCTGAAGGGAAAACCAACCGAAAACAACAGGGAACATGTATGAATGCCTCCTTGTATTGTCTCAGTTGGTACTCTGAGGTGAACCCAAGTACATCAGAGCCCAGTGTCAAGGAAGTGTGAACAACAATGTGGAGTCCAGTTGTCTAAGTCCACCTCTGGTCCAACACTTATTAGATTCCTGCCATGAAACATGGACAGAAATCTAAAACTACCAAAGGAAAACAAATTGTATCAAGTTAAATACATTTAGTTTCATCAGCAATTTGTGGCTCAGAGGCCTGGAAGAGGCTATAATAAGGATCTTATCTGGAGTTAAACTATTTTTTGAAAATTTTCTTACTCCTGTGTCTCCTCTTATGACATAAGTCTTTGAAAACAATCGAATGACTTGAGTTATACCAAGCCAAACTGTTGTTTCATGATGTGTTTCCATGGTATCCATGTCCTTTTGTGTACTACAGTGTAAAGACGACAGATGAAATGTATCTGTGGTGATTCATTTACACTTGATCCTGAGCTGCAGAGTACGTTGTGCAGTTTTGGGAAACATAAATATGCATCCAGTTTATCTCACATGTGGTGTTGTGTTACTCCGTGGGCAGTGGTGGGGGTGGGGGGTGGGGTGAATTACAGTAACCACCATTGCACTCAACACCTGGCATGTTCAGTGGACAAAGGGCTACGTGAATGACCTTCAAACGAAGCCCAGAGCAAAGCTTTGTTTAGCCATCCTCTGGTGTTAGCTTTCTGCTGCCATCTGTGGTGTTAGCGGGTCATTTTGGACCCGTGTATTAAATCAGCCATAA
>JASSRZ010000023.1:3950075-3965909 GCA_032164315.1 Malacoctenus gilli
CCCCCCCCCCCCCCCCCCCCCCCCCCCCCCCCCCCCCCCCCCCCCCCCCCCCCCCGCCGATCCAGGATGTCAGTCTTCGAGTCCCCCCATTGCTCTGTAATTGGGCGGCTCAGGAAGCGTTTGAACGGAGATTTGGTCACGGCTGAGATGGTGGGGGGGGGCGCACCGAAAACCTCTCAAGTGCGAGTCCCCACAGAGTGACTGGCTATAACACTGTCAGGGGGTGTGGGGGCGTTTTTTTTTTTTTTTTTCAGAGCCACTCCAGCAAATTCCTCACGCACAATTTGTCTTTGTAACAGGAGAGCTGGCACGGCCCTCGGCTTAAGGATGTCATGACCGGACCAACTTAGCACGCAGCTGAAGTGCTTATTACACATTGTATACTCATTCCTGACACAGGGGAGCCTGGCGTGGCTCACATCCCGGTGATCAGACTCCAGCCTTTTCTTTCTTTCTTTTTCTTGTTTTTTTTGCTTCTCCCCCTCACCACAAGAGTTTGTAAGAGACCTGGTGAATTTCCACCAACCTCGGCATGAACTCTAACACTTAACCATGAGACACTCCTCGTTTTTGGGAGAGGCAAGAGTCCGATAAACACTGGGGGGGGGGGGGGAGACGGAGAAGGAGAAGAAAATGGAAAACAGGGCTGGCACTTCCAGCAGGTTTATTTGAGGCCGTGACAGCGAACCCCCCCTTGGAAATGGGACGGCATCTCGAGCTTGCTCCTCGGCCGGGCGGAGGGCACACAAAAGGAGTCGTGACGAGTCGACGTTGTGTTTTAAAACCCCCCAACGCTCGGGGTTGTCGAGGTGGAAAGCGTACTTTATGCCTAGACTATCATCTCCTCCCCCCCTTTCTGCAGTTAACTTGATGGGAGGATATCTCAAGTATTTCATCTTCGGGTTGCTTTTATCCAGGACTCACCTGCCTTGACTTTGTGTCTATGTGTGAGAAAGCTGTGTGCGTACTAACACTTTTAATATCAGTTTCAGGCAATAAAAACATCAGCACAATATACTTTGAGGCTTCGGGGTTTTTTGCTCTGGGGCGCTTTTGTCTTAGATATCGGAATCAACCTGCAAACCTTTGGGATCCGTTTTCCAGAAAGGACGCGCGGCAGGTCAACCCCCACGAGCTGATCTGATTAGGTTTCATGTAGAGTGAAACCAGCTGAAATACAGCTCCAAAAAAAAAACTTCACACCAGCTCTGAAAGTCAGAGGCTTGTTTCGACTTATCGGATGGATAACAATCTGGATTTTTTTTTGCCCCTTCTGAAAAAATAATTTTAAGCCAGCACCATGCTTCGCTGAATCTCACTTCACAGACACGGACTTTAAAAGGCTGCTAACAACCTCGACTGAGGAGCTGTTAAACTCGGGGGTTTGATGTTCCACCAAGTCAGAGCGATGGCAATATATGTGGTGAGAACACAATTACAAAAAAGAAAGGAAGGGGGGGAAAAAAAGACAAATGCGATTCCTCGTGTCAATATTTAATAGTTTTTGAGTCTGCTCTCGCTGGAAATCAATCTGAGAGGAGCCGTCATGACTTCAGAGTGTTTTTTTTTTTTTCTGGAGTTGCAGCTGTTCTCAGGTCGACGTAAAAGCCACCAAGTCTGTTCGAACATCCAAGATAAAAAAAAACACAACTTTTGCCTCGTCTGTTCATCGGTTCTAAAGTGTTTGCCTCGACAAGTCAACCTCTTCTGGATGGTTCACATGTATCAGGCGAACTCAACTCCTTTCCTGCATCGGACAATGTGCATGACCTCACCGCTGCCTGTCCTCTTTTTTTTTTATGGATTTTTTCCCAATTATGTCAGTGACAACTTGACAAGCATGGAGCCATGAGTGTTGGTTTGAACCAATCACAATGGGGGGAAGAGAGAGAGAGATATTTTTCACTCTATAAGTCACCAGCTAACCGCGCCGGTGACATCATCATAGTTTCTTTACACTCTATCCTGTGTTAAAAAAACATCCTCAGGGAAAGATGTGCTTCAGATTTCATGATTTGTTTAGTGCAGACCACTGAAGCAGATAGAGTGACTATTCAACCAACAATGCCGAACCCCACCCGGAAAAACATAACCAGGAGTTTGAGAGGACATCACCGTGACTCAAGTTGCATCTCGTTCCACGCATGAAACCTGGGGCTCCAGGTCCATTTGGCTTGTCACATCCCTCCCCCATTGATGGAAAAGTTGGAATTCCTCAAAAGAAACACAAAAAACCCTAATCTGATATGACAAAAAAAACTTCTAGAGAGGCTTTATTGCATCACGTTGCCAAGCATGAGTCAGTTCTGCAAACCCTCACGACCGCCTGGATGGTGCTACAGCGGCGCAATAAATCTGAGTGACCTTTGAAGTTCATGACAAGAAAGAGCATAAAAAGGTGGCATGGGGCACTTATAAGTCAGGGTTGATTAGACGGTCGACGAGCTTGGGGAGATATTAAAGTGTTTTTCCCACTAGGAGCCAACAGAATATGCAGTGCATGCAACTGGCAACAAGTGCCCCCCCCCCATAAAAACAGTATGAACACACACTGAGATTCTTCAAAATGTCTATCTCACAAACACGGTCTTGGAATGAGAAACAGGAGTCTGGAAGGTCCCGGAAGGCCGCTCCTGGTGAAACTGACGAATGGAAATCTCATCCCGCGGCAACACGACCCACCTGCGATGCCAAACGCTCCCACCGTGGCGAGCGAGACGATGAACACGATTACATTTATGCAGTCGAATTCTGCCCCGCTTCCTCTCCCAGGACCGGAGCCGGCGCTTTTGTAGCTGCGGAAGGTCTCCGTCGGTCCAACTTGGCAAGTGGGGTGGGCTTTTGATGTGCGGAGTTGACTCGACCTGTGTTTACAGCTTAATAAATCTCAGATGGAATGCCAGGGGAAAAAAAAAGGGGGGGGGAGTGACGTAGGGGGGGAACGGATAGACAGCGCTCCAAGGAAGATGCAAGCCTCAGCGAAACATGTGCTCTGTCTTGTACGAATGAACCGAAGGTAAAAAAGCAGACAGGCGTTGACGAATTGGGCTGAAAAACAAATAGAGGCACAAAGTTGTTTTTCGAGCATGCTGGGCCGAAGTACGCTTGCATGGCTGGCTCGTGATGTCATTGAGATGCCCAAGCGGGGCCTAATGCCTTGTAACACCAACCGGCGATCAGATATTCATGCATTGTGTACAATGCTGCAGCGAGGGCAAAAATATTCTGCATCGTATTTGTATTTGTCCCGAGTAGAGGTGGTTTAGGGCGTGCAAAAACAGGCCCGCGTGCCCGCTTTCGGATTTACTGCCTGTCGGGAACTAGTGTTTAGATTCAGATTTCTCTCAAAGCTGCGCAAAAAAACCCAAAGGAATTTTTTGTATGGAGTATTTGCTTTTAAAGGTTTGATAAAGAAGTACAACACTGCTAATTCAGGGCACTCAGCAGGCCAGATAGCCACAGAGCATGATCATGCAAAAATCAAAGGATTACTTTCACCGCTGGCTTTAGAGGGACCTTGAGGAAAACACAGACATGCACGAAAACCCCTCTCAGACCCCCAAATGAAAATTTATGTCGTCCAAGTGAAACTGACTTGCGGTGATCTGTAAAGTCTTGACCCCCATTTAATGTGGTTCGCCTTTCACAATATCTGAAATAATGTTTTTATCTTAACAGTAAAAATACACAGCAGAAAAAAAAGACCCCACCACAGATACTGATTCCTCGTGGAAGCTTGATTTCAGCACGCGATACGTGTAACTGATAATTTTGTAAAACAATGGCGAGCCACTATACTAAACAAAGCCAATGTCACGTCCAGGGGGATTCCAGATGGTAATTTTGGAGAGGTCGCAACAACTTGGGAAAAGTGGGAAGCAAGTTCACAAACAAAGAAACCAGGATGACTGAGACAATTGTGTTTAAAGCTTTTGTAACTTCTTCCTAGATGAAGAAACACACCTGAAATCATTCATTTTTGCAATTTTAGTGAGCACACATCATATTGCAGAAAATTTCCATCACGAAAGTGTTTGCAAACCACAGCGAACATGCCACACCAATAGGTGATGCTGTGACTGGCAACAGGGAAAAGAAGAAGACAGCTAATGGTCGAAAGACATCAAGTGTTACAACTGCTCAATAAAGGCCTTAAACAAGGTCACAGACGAGCCACACTCATTGTAAACTTAATGGTCAGCATTGGAGCTGAAGGTTCTTTTGACCCTGCAATATTTAACTCCTGCGCCACTGTATCTGAACCAGCAACTGAGGCATTGTCCAACTCTAATAAAGTCTCATTGATGCTCTCAGTCAAGTCGCATTCAAGAAATCCAAGTTGCAGAACACCGACGGAGCATCTCCATTGCACAGTCGCAGAGACGAGCCGCCGAGCGCACGGTTGAACTGCAAAGCGCTTCTCGCTGAAACCAAACCCTTGTCGTCTTTCACTCCGCTAAAGCCCTCTCTGTCAGAAAAAAACCCAAAGACAAACTCCTGCTTAGTCTGTTTTCTGTTTTCCTGGAGCACGCTCAGTCGGGTATCGTCTGTACCTTCACAAAGTTTCTCGGCTGCAAGTCGCTGTTGACTGTTGGACGTGGTGTCCTCTGAGACTTGGGCAGATGATGGAATTAATATCATGCCCACATGCGTGAACACACGGAAACTATAAAGAGTCACCTTTGTTTGGATTGGAGTATCATTCCAGGACTGCGTGATGCTGCTGCTGTATGTTTTTCGATCCACAGCCTCTTTTGGCACCTTCGAGGGGACAACTTGAAGTTGATCCATAGCAGTCCTTTTTTTCCCCTCTTGTACATTTTACTATGTATGCCTTTTTAAAGTCCGTTATTGCCTACGGTTTATTATGGGAGTGTTTACTCCTCTGAAGCCCTGCGTGACATTTGGAAAGGAGGTAGCAACCCCAAGCTGACTTTATTCAATCAATTGAACGTAAACATGCTCTCCCCAAGTTATTCGAACCACGAGCATCCAGAATGTAGCAGTGAGGAGCGAGTGGCATCGAACTGCAGTCAAGCCGTGATGCAACGCACCTGCACCTTCTTCTGTATCGAGTCTCCGTGTTGGCATGTTGGCCTTTTCAGTAAAAGAAACATGACAAAGAAATGCATGTTCAGTTACTTGGGTCATTCTGAAGTGCTTGGTTTTTGAGTGTGTGCTGTACTTTGAGTATCAGTCATTAACCTTTGGATTTTTTGGGTCAAGGCGAAGAATAGGGCACACTTTCTGCTGTTTACCCAACTTTAAGTGTTATAAATGAATAGACGGATTGTCAGTTTTGACAAATCCGTCAAATTCCCCCACAACACACATACACACCTCCTCGACGATTTCCAATCCTATAGGAAATTCTGTAGGTCTCCGAGCTTATACAATTTCTGACAGTGAGTCACACAAATTGGACGCACACAGGCGCACACGCATGCTCGCCTGCCATTCCCTTCTCGATGCCAACTCAGGCAGGAAAAAACGAGCCAAACGCGGGCCGGGTTAACTGTTCCCTTCAAACGTGGGCCGAGCATCACCATACTGACATATCCTGTGGAATGTTTCCACAATAGACGCGGGCTCCCAAAGTTTTTTTCTTTTTTTTTCTTCTTTTTCTCAGTCCAAATCTGTTCGAGGAAGCAGCGCTGCACTGAAACCCAGAACAATGCACCGCTGGAAAGGCTTTTTGGAGGACACCTCCACGCATGGCTGGCGACAGCTTCTTAAACTCCGCTCTGGGTCGGGGCCGAGCCTCGCCACGAGCCCCCCTAGCTCTACTGTGTGTGTGACAATTGTTGAGAAAACACTACAATATGCAGCAATGCTTCATAACAGAGTCCCCGGTACTTTTTTCTTCGCTTGCATCTGTCATCCTGGCCTCTGTCTGTGCTTTTTTCGGGGAAAAAAGGGGCCTTGGGACTCATCTATTGGACGTGGGAGTCGACCTCTTGGGGGACATTTGGCAACATCGATATCATTATTAATTTATCAAGATTTTTTTTTTCTCTGGATCACCACAGATGGAAACCCTCATTCAGGGATGGAACTTCCATTATCAAGTGACGATAGCAGCATTGGTGTGTGTGTGTGTGTGTGTGTGTTCGTGTGTGTGTGCGTGTATATATCTGTGTGTGTGTGTGTGTGTGTGTGTGTGTGTGTGTGTGTGTGAGAGTGTGAATCTGACATTATTACTTGCAGATTTCACAAAAAACTGAATCACTCACGGAAACCCTTTTTTGAAGGCGAGATTGATGTGGTTGTGATGTGAATTATTTCAAATTTAACCGCAGCAAGTTGAAAACGGAGAGTGCGGAGGGAGAGAGAGAGAGAGAAAGAGAGCGGAGGGTGAAACCATTAAAGATCTTGGAAGGGCTCCGGCTGTTCCCAGTGAATTAATTCCCTCAGAAAAACTGAAGTCAGCGATAATCCGTTGGATCACTCAAGCTCAGGTGAACTGTGTTTGGACTTCCACAACTATGTCAAACATTGAGGAGGAATCTTTTCTTTTCTCTCAATCTGTAATGTAGCCGTATCGCATCTCGCCCTCTCTTCAGAGCCACCAGACGACGCGATGCATCACGTGTCCAATGAACGGGGCGCTGGAGGCTGTGGCAGATCATCAGCTCCTGGGCTGTGCCAGGTAAAATAACAGCTTTTGCCAATTGAGTCTGGAGGTGCAGTTTCCCAATGGAAGGCGCTGTCTGATGGCAAAAGCTGTGAAAATGCTTTAAATAAAGCATGCATTTATTCTTCCACATATTTCAGGGGTCAGAGGAGACAAAATATTCCATTTCAAGCCCTCTGCTCTCAGCATGTGTCCTGACTTTGGGTGGCAGCTGTTCGCCCTGCACAGAACGAAATTCTGTCAGGGCCATACAAATCCCCTCATGTATAAATGATACGCTTGTCTGTTTTGAAGTCCTGTAGCCTGCGAAAGATATCACACCACAGCGTTTCTTTTTACGCCTTGTAACCCACATGTGGCAGTGGTTGAGTAATTGTTTCCAACAAAATTGACGTGAGTAACGATGCGTGCGCAGCTCCAAGGGGCATATCTCCCATCGGCCTCTGCCCCCCTCCAAGACCAAGCTGATTGGCTGACAGCGCGGAGAGACAGAGGGAGAGGTGAAGCCGTGTCGCATGGGGAGAGATGGATGAGATACGAGGGCTGAGTGCAGCAGAAGGTAGATGTTGCAAAAAGTTGGCGGATTTGGGTTGTTCTGTGTTTCCTGTCAATAAAACTTTTTAGAGGTGCAACATCTGTAGGAAACATACATTTGTGGGATGACGAAAGGCGCTGAGCCTGTGGGTTATGTTATTGAGAAGTCTTCCAGTAGAACCTGACAGAAGTTCAAAGCTGAAACTGCGGTAGTGGATCACCTTCAACTCAGCAACTCTCACCAATTGCTTGCTTTAATTTGATGAGTAGAAGGACTCAAGTAGTTTTTGCTGTCTTTCTGCAATAAAAAGGCAAAAATTCTCAGCGACTTCCTCGAGATTCTGCACTCGTTGACTAAATTGTCTCGCTCATTAGTCCCAGTGTAGCCGAAAAAAATTCAAATCTCACATTAGCTTTTTCCATTCGGGGAAGTATTAAAACAAACAGCATTGAAACTGTAGGAGAGGTTAGCTGGGGTAATACTTCCTAATGGTTTGTTTCCCCCGCAGACTGCCAAAAACACCCAGGGTGCTGTATTTATAGTAAATTGCAATAATAATTTTGTTTCTAGCAACAGGACATATTCCACTGCGCTGCAGTCTTCCATGTTACCTTTGAAGTGCCAGTAAAACCAATCGCATTCCTCTCGTGAGCCCTCACTTCCTATCTCCTCCATTCGTGGACCAAAAATAGCCTGTGAATCACTGCATGGCAGCCGGACTCGTGTTTACACTTTGCCTTCGTTCGTACTGGAATATTGTACCGTACTTCGCACTGGGGGCGTTCAAAAAATGTTCCGATAAAGTCAACACGAGAAACCAGGAGCTTAGAAGATTTTGAGGGGAACTCGCTCAAGTACATGTTGTGTTTCACTTCAACAACATGGGCTAAAGATAACTTTCATCGCTCCAGACCTGCCAGAGAAAACTTGTATGGCATGATGCGTGGTTTCCTGGAGGAGTGCAGTAAAAAAGGGAAAAGTCCAAGGACAAGAGGGATCACAGAGAGCGTGTGACACCGGTCCTCGGAGCGAACGCACAATGGTCTTGTTATTTGTACTTTGAGGCATAGATGACGTTTGGGGCTGTGGTCAAACAGCCAAGTGTAACAAGGTGATAAGCTGGAATTACGACGACAATCAGCGGTATTGGAAGCAGCAGCACTGGACAGAAAACTGTTCCGACTCAGTAAAAGAACGGCTTCCAGCCTCGGTGATCTGAATACTCTCCAATCATTTTGCTAACCTAAACAGATGCATTAATATGTCAGAAATAATCCCAGAATACACCTGGTTTTGTACTTTCTCCTGATCTAACCAAAAGAAGTCAACAAGGAACCATTGTGTATGTAAAACAGCGTGGGACTCATAGTTATGTGTCGAGAAGTCCCCGAAAGGTGCAAAGAGAACAGGAGAACTCCATCCCAACAGCAGGGATGAAGCCTGTAGCTTCCTCACTGTCAGGTGACCACACCCATGTCCACAAGGAAACCACCCCACCAAAAGACAAACACCGCCGGAAATAACAAAGGGTTCCTCCTGGAGCCCTAAATGGAAGCTAATTACAGCTAATCCTGGCACCTGAGACTCCCATATCGGTTTTGTTTCCACAGAAGAAGAAAAAGAAGATACTTCATCTGTCATTCATGCTGATACCAAGTGGAAAAGCAATACAGCGTGTTTGGCAAAGCAGTGGTTCCCACACCAACATAACTTACAGCTCGTGATTTAGTCCCTCTGGAAGGCCACGTCCACCCAAGTTCACTGGTGAACTTTGCATGATTTTTGTTCAGTAACATCCTCTTTTAAGTGCAGTTTGTTTCAGCATCTTGAGGTACATGAAGTGCCTGAGGGGTCAATCGACCAGTCAGAAGCTCTGGAGTGAAGCTCTGCCTGCTCTTAAGCTGAACAAATGATAAGAACAAGATATGTCTTAAATTTATAGCACATCTTTGAAACTGCATTTTAGCTTTTATTGTGGAGGTTCCTTCTTCTGTCTGTCAGTGTGAGGGTGTGTTTTTACAAGTGTTTGGCTTCACTTTAAGGAAAAAGAAAAAGCTTGGTTGGCCCCTGGCTTTGAGTTTTTGCACGGCTGGCGACTGAAACTGGTCCAGCATCAGTGATCGCAACCTAATCAGATGATTAGATGACCATTTGTACATTTGAGGTGATTCCAGCTTTGGGATTTTTTTTTACACCTCCCTCACACTGAGGGTTGGCCCCTGGCTTTGAGTTCTTGCACGACTGGCGACTGAAACTGGTCCAGCATCAGTGATCGCAACCTAATCAGATGATTAGATGACCTTTTGTACATTTGAGGTGATTCCAGCTTTGGGATATTTTTTACACCTCCCTCACACTGACCACAGATGCTCCAATCGCATTTACAAATGTTATGATATCCAGTAACTCGCTATCGTTTTCTTTGACCAGATTGGATCTCTATTTTCGCAGATGTCAAAAATGGCTGCAGGTCCTGATCACCTATCAAGTGTTCAGGTTTCTGAAAACAATGCCTTTTGGTTGGCTCCCACTTGTTCAAGCAAAACAAGAACATCTCTCTGCTCCTCATCCATGTCCAACAACATTCACACAGAGAAGTTCAGCATCACATCTTATGATAATCAATACCGGTAAGGATACTGTTATTGCATAGCTCCTCCATCAGAAGACCAAATAAGGAGGACAATGTCCTCGCCGCGCCCTTGAGCAAGGTATGGAAAACGCTGGCACTGGGATCAATCTGCCCACTGTTGGGGAACAGCACTGCGGTCACTCGCATAGTTCCCACATTCGTATGTGTCGGCTTAAACCCCTCTTCCTAGGCAACAAATACCTCCTGGTTGATCCGCAATTACTGACGTCAACTTTGTTTTAAATCCAGTTCCGAACAAATTAAAGAAAAAAAAAAACCAAACGTGGTTTAAAGTCCCCCCCCCCGCCCGCCCGCCTTTAATTCTCGCACAAATGTTTCAGGACGAACTCGGGCAAAGAACATGGAGCATGAAAAATGCCTGAGTGTCTGTTTTTGGCGCCGCACGTTTCCTTCCACTACTTAACCTTCAACGTTACACAACCCCGCTAAAGTCTTTTGCGAGCAGCCGTGGAGCAGTCAAAGTGTGGATGAGGAGTTTTGAGGTGGGGATGACCGAGTGGGCCAAGAAGGTGGGGTGGGCTGGGGGGGGTGGGGGGTAGCTGAACCCCTTAATGGTCACTCAGAGGCCACAGGGCCAACGCGTGTCAAACGCAGAAGGGGACAGTTTACTTGTTGTGGTTTGGTGTGGTGGTTTGCGCGCATCTTCGACCAGAGTTTTTTTGGTTTTTTTTCTGGGTTAGGACCTATAAATTGAGGCTCCGCCACCTTAATTTGCCAGTTCTGCCTCCGAGCACCTCAATTAAACACACAGCCAGTTGGGCTCACGCAGTCAGACCACTCGGCACAGATGAACGAGATTGCGAGTAATAAAAACAGCTGCTTTCAAAGGATTCTGATTACGAAGGACTTTTTTTAATGAGGTTAATTAAACATTAACATTAAAAGCTTTTTTTTATTTTTGTATCGTGTTTTAGAGAAGCTGAAATGCCAGAAGTGCCTCCAGATGGAGCCGGGTGGCAAGGGGGGGGGGGTACACTGTAAACAAGGAATGCCTCTCAGACAATCGATGCATCCTCTCTTGAGAGGCATCAGTCAGAATTGTTTTTACAAGCAGTGGTGGCGGCGTTGCTTTGCATAAGCGACACTTTTTCAAGGCCCCGCGCTCTAGTTAAAAAAGTGAGCGTAGTGAATGATTTGAAGGGAAAAGGTGCACATGTGTCGGGGAGAAACGCTTTCGGCGGATGGCTACTGCTTGGATTGGGAAATTAATTTTGCGAGAGTGTTTCTTGTTTACAAGCAAAATATGACATGATGCAGTTCAGCAGACAAATTTATCAGGCGAGGAGACAGGAAAATAGCAGGAAGGACCCAGATTTTAGGATTAAAACGAAGCCACAATTACAGATTATCAAGCTTCGAGGTACATTAATAATCCAGACACACTCAGCAAATGTTGCTTGGCAACATTTTCGTTGGTTAAGATGTAAGGCTGTCTTTGTACTCTTGTAATGCTAAATTGCTCCTCACTCTGCGGGAGTTGCAGGAGCCGAAACCATCTGACGTTAGATGAAGGCAGCTCACGGCCCTGGACAGCTCACCTGTCCATCACAGGACAGACAACCACACACTCCTGTGGAAAGTTTCAGGTAAATGTGTAAAGTCTGCATAGGAAGGCGAGAACACCAACCACAGAGATGTCACAGACCTCCACCTTCAAGTCTCTGAATTAGAAGTGTCTCTGACAAGTCACTCCAACTGTACTGATGTGCAGCACTGTGGAAGAACAAATCTGACTGGTCGATTGTGAGTTTGGAGGGATGCACAAATGATTGGTTGGTGCGTTAATTGACAGTTTGGATTTCTGTAGTACACATCTGTGGAAGACAACTCCTTTCTCTAACGACAGCACTGAAAGCACGATGAATCGGGCTTTGGCTTTGCCTGCAGAGTGGCAACGACAGTTGTAATCGAAACCATCGGATGCCTGTCACATGCGATGGCGGTAAATACATATCAGTGCCATAGATTAGACGTATAAGTGCTCCTTTAGTCTCGCAAACAAAACAGCTCATTAAATCCGGGCTGCTGTCCAACAGACAAGGATTCCAGGAGAGAAGTGGGCAGGGAGTATGTATGGTATGAGACGTCAATGAGGGTGCAGCAGAGCGTTTGTTTGGAATAACAGCCGCGTTGCATCATCGCTGTCATGTCTCCGGATGGGCTTGAAGTGACACTGAGTAATTAGGCATTTGGAAAGAAAGGGAGCGCGTGATTGCCCTCGGAGCTTCTGGCTAAGCGGCTGTTGACACCTGAGTCTGGCACTCCAACGGGAGCTCCCCCCAATTCCCCTTGTACCGTCTCCGTTGAGACGGCAGTCAAAATCCCGAAGGTGATCACCCAGAAGAAAGGTGAGCAAGTGGTCCTGCCGAGCATTTTTCGGACAGAGCTCTTGCGCGTCGAAGTGAACATACCTTGTAAAAACAAAACAAAACATGTTGGAACAAAAGGCGGGATTCTCACTCCCACATGTTTAAATAGTTCTGTCTGTTTCTTGAGTTTGTCTGGTTGATTTTTAGAGTTTTTTTCTATAAAGTGGCATGTTTGAACCCTGGAAGTATGACTTAGCTGCTGCATAGCTTCAAATTGGGCCACACACTCTAAAAATGCATAGAAATATGTTATTTAATGAGCTTTAAGACATGAATCTGGTGAGTTCAGACCTCATGAATGCCTTCAGAATTGGGGGGTGGGGGGGTGGTGGTGGAATAAATCAGACCCAGAAAGGCTGAACTAAGACAATTCTTGCAGGGGACATTTTCAGGGAAGTATTTTCATTTTCATCCTTTATTGATTTGAAAGAGCTCAGCCAAAGTAGATGTAAATGAGATGAGTTCAGCAATGACGCAAACGCGAAATCTCCCTTTGTTTTTGGAGAACAGGACCCAATAGTTTGACTTCACCGTGGCTCATGGGGGGAAAAAAAGAGTGGGAGAATTTAAACAAAGGGGGGGGGGGTGTTCCTGTGCATATGAGCTGGTTTCGTGTCAACACAAAAGGGGTAAAATATGACATCGTGGAGCTAATTTAGGCAGTGCGTGTTTTGGTTTGGTCAAGTCCTCCTCCTCCTCCTTCTCGTGGGCCCTGGGTTTATGCCGTCCAGATGGGGGGGATAATAGCCCACACCTGGGCCCTGGCTGGCCCAGGCCCCTGAAATGAAAAACTTCTGCACGGCCCCCCAAAGCCTGACTCAGCTGAACGCGCACCAAAAAAAAGAAAAAAAAAAGTTCCGTCCCTGACGGACACTTGCGCCAGATAGATTTGTTTCCCCCCGCCAGGTCCATCTGCTTCTGGAAAATAATGCTGTGCTTTTTGCTTCACATTTTTGATTTCCAGAAAGTAATTAAGAGCCACCGCCAACCTCGGGCAGCTGCTGTCGGCCCCTCAAGTGGGCTAAAATGAAGGAATACTATCAGTGACTCTTTGTTTACCAGCCTGTCGCTCTGGATAACGGTCTATTGATCCACCGGAAGTGTCACGAAGAAAACTGCGGTAGTCTTGTCAGGTTTGAAGCCCCCCCCCCCTTTCCCTTCCCCTGTGATCCTTCCAGAGACACTGCTATGCCTCCACGCCGGTGCTCCAACTCAAACAAGTCCACGCAGATAGCTTGGCCCGCCCTAGAAAACTGAGCGTGGGCACGCAGGGTCGCACAGGGAGAGTGAAGAGCTGAGACATGCCTTGTGGCTTTCCCCGGTGGCATAATTTTCAGCACCCGGGTTTTCAGAGTGGATAGCAGCAGAGTGCATTCCTGGTGATTAATAAGGCGAGAGCAGGTTTTTCCATTCGGAGCGTTCGGGCGATAACAGGGTCGAGTGAGACGTGGCCCTCATCTTGTTTTCTGGTCTTCGGGAAGGTGGAAACACGAAGAGAGTGGGCGGGGCGGAGATTCAGAGCTGACACTCGTGCGGTTATTCGATCAGGAAATCGTTGTGTAATACGTTTTGAATATCGTGTCACGAGAACACGCGATAATGATAGTTCAAAGTGAGAACTCTTGCTTTGGCAAAACTTTTTTGAATACAGGGGAGGAAAAAATTTTCCAACAACAGAAGCAGTCCGAATGATTCATGTCGCACCCCTCGATGTAGGAACACTACCTTTCCCTTCTCCTGTGGATGTGTCAGTGATAAGATAATGACTGGTAAGATCAACCAGTCACACGCCCATCTCCATCCAAGTGACATTATCAGCGGGATTCAAGCTGATCTGGGGGCAGGGGGTTCTGCTGGAGGGTTAAACATGAAGCGCTAACATTTTCGCTGAGGGAAACCTGCAAATAGGTATAAAAGCAAAGCCAAAAGTACCATTAAAAACTCAACTTTCGATTTTTTACACTCCGCTGTCAGCATGATGCTTTCCTGTCTCTATGAAAGCTTGCTCACCCTGCTCATTCACACTCAGGCAGCCTCTGAATAATCCTCCGGAGCTGCACCGACCGGTGTGAAAGCTGCCCGAGTTTGAAGTGACTGTCCTATAACTCATGTTCAAGTTCGAGGCAGTAAAAAAGACACATCAGAAGAGACAGCTCATAACAAATAAAACAAAATGAGCTTGTTTTTTCGAATATATGAGAGCGTGTCAATGTTTGAACTTCTTGATTTCTTTTCTGAGTATCAATAAAGCAGGATAAAAACGAGGAGGCCACAAGGTACGCAGTTCCACTCAACACCGAAGAATCAGTCTATAAAGTTCTTTAAGGTCACAGAGATGCAGCTGTGTTTGTGTGCGTACGTGTGGCCATATACAGACCAGAGAATTCCTGAGTGCTGCTGTTTCTTTTTTAAGTGTTTCATTACAAAACAGGCAGCGGCAGCCCATCAGCTGTCTTCCCCTTGTAAAGACAGACAGCACAGAAAGAAAGAGATTCAGGTAACGTGTTTAAAAGTGAGCTTTATTTTGAAAGGGGTGGGGGATGGCAAGGATACCGAAATAGGTCTGTTTATTTCCCAGCTCGCATGAAACCTCGACACTTTGGCTGCCTCCACTTGCAGGGATTAGGCTACAAGCTGGGTCTATACCATGGCCCCCATTTGCAGTTCTATAGTAAAAGAATAGAAGGCTTGTTTGTTTAGTGGTTTTGGGAGGAATTAACCACTCTCTATTTGCGTGGACCGTTCTCCATTGAGGTGGACCCCCCCCCCCCCAAACGATCCGGCCGCCTCCTTTTGGGGCTATAATTAGCTGCCCGGCCTCTGCCCTTCTCCGTGTCCCGACAGCAACCCCCCTCCTCCAACCAGAGTCAGCACTTGCTTGTCTCGGTCCAGTGCCTGCCGGGTCGGCTGTCTCGGCGGTCACGCAGCCACTTGATTTGAGAGTTCCGTGGGCTGACAGGCCGGTCGGTATCACAGGCCAGACTCCAACGGGGCTGTGGACATTACAAATGTAGCGCTCCCAAAGCCCGAAGGTCGGCTGTTTTTCTTGCTAACATCGCCGATGTTTGCAGAGGAACGTGATGAGCTGGTGAAAGGGAGGCTCAGATATATTGATTGGGTGTATTTAGGCCAAAGTCAAGGGGAACGAGCCCACTCCTTTCTGTCTGCCAAATAAAGGATGTTATTTATTGTAATGTTTAGAACATATTTTAGCACAATCTGACCATAAAGGCAGTTTATTGTGGAGCAAATATGTTAAAAAAATTGATTGTCAAGTGCAGGTGTTCAACACACACGCTCATCAATCTAGCAGAAAATAATCAGGTCAAACACCAACATGCAGGCTCGGTTGTGATTCGCCTTCACCTGCTCCACTCGTGCGGCCCTCTGTAGCTGTCGAGCAGAATATACAGTCCCTGGCAAAAGTCTTGTCACTTATCCAAGTTGAAGGAACAAAAAGAAATAACTTGACTTGTAATTGATCTATTGGCATCAGGAATGGCTTATATGACAGGCAAAGTCCTCTAGATAATGATCATTATACCAAAATAAAGTTTTTGTATTAATCATTGAGTTTTATTATTGAATTAGAACAGAAAGTTCAGATTTTGCTTGGACAAAAGTCTTGTCGCATACAAAAATA
>JASSRZ010000023.1:3975519-3996199 GCA_032164315.1 Malacoctenus gilli
ACTCCGTTCACTCCCAAAACGAATAAACAGTCTTCTTTACTTTGCGCAGGTCATCTTGTTGCTTCCTCCACTTCTGCACCATTGATTCGTTAAAGTTAAATTCTCTCACTGCTGCTCTATCCCCGTGTTCTACTGCGTGAATGATCACCTTGAGTTTAAACTGCTCACTCCCCGGCTGGCCACGGGCCGCTGCTGCCGCCGCTGCCGCCACCGCCGCCGCCGCCGGCCCCGCTGCAAAGGAGCTACCCGCTCTCTGTTGTTGTCGCCGCCGCCGCGCTCACACTGGCGCTGCTCGGTCGCCACCGCCTCGCGCAGTCATATATCCCAGCATGAACCGCGCACTTGAAGTTGGCGGCTGCTTACCGTAGTTGCGAGACCTGTTGCGGCTCAATATCGTTCCATATATAAGGCGCACCGGACTATAAGGCGCACTGTCAGCTTTTGAGAAAATTGTAGGTTTTTAAGTACGCCTTATAGTGCGGAAAAAAATGGTAATTTACTTTTACAGCAAACTATTAATTTCTTCCAGTTGGAACATTTTTACGTTATAACAAATGTCTGAAATGAAACAAAACAATTAAATAAAATTTCCCCTGTACCAACAGCGAAAAAACAGTGCTTGGTTTTTTATGGAAACAATATTGTAAACAAAAACATACAGTTGTTCCCAAAAAAATCAGGTTATTACATGAATAACCATTTATTCACAGCAAAGAGTCAAATGCTGAATAATTATTTCTAAGAGTTTTTTGCAGTTTTATTCTGGAGGTATGCAACTTACAGCAGTTTATACACTTACTTTCACAATAACAAATGTGTTTTGATACTCATATTTGTGTACTTTAAATAGCCGTGTGTATTTCAGGTCTGTGCATATTACACATGTTGGGAACGGTTTTGTCCGCATGGCCTTCGGGAAGGTCTTGGAACAGTAATCGTCAGAGGACGAAGTCTGACCTTTACCACGGCGAGCCGCGACCCGGAGTGGCAGAGCAGGGCATTTTCAAAACAGCCCCCTTTGGAGCTCGATGGAAGCCTGATAGTGGGTGGCGGCTCCCGTTTCCGCTCCTTCCTCCTCTCGTTCGCGTCCTCTCCCACCGCGAGGTCACCAGTGTGTCAGTGTGTCCCACGCCCAGAAGTCAGCTGACCACTCAGGCCCGTGATGATTACCTTGACAATCGATCTGAGCGAAACACTCCTATGATCATCACCAGATGATCACCTTTTTCCTGAGGGAACTCAGCTCGCTGGGCCTCCGCTTGTTAGGCCAGCACAACCTTTGCGATGTCCTGAAGCTATGACGCCTTGTCTGAGATGTCTCCCCAAACACAGCGGTTGTCTGGGCCTCCACAAATACACTGAAACGACCTCATACAGTCAGGTCAGTTCACAGTTTTCTCAACAGCCAAACCTTTGATTTGTCAAACATCCCAGTGAAGCCAAACGATAAATTACAGGATAAAAAATAAAACACTGGGCAATTTTCCAGGTCTGCTTTAGATTTCTGGTGCTCCTCAGGGGTCCCACTAGAGACCCCCGCCTCCATGACCATGCCCAAGGCCACTGATTGCTCATTGTTTTGAATTAAGGCCTGACAACAACCAAAGGGAATACATAGAGATGTGCTGACATAACTAAATGAACCTAAGAGAGGGCAGACTTGGAGTAACTGGGTGGTCAAAGTCAGAGACCCCTGATGACATGTTGCAACACGCCAGATCAAAACTACAAACATGAAGTTATTATACTTCAAAATAACAGTCACTAAAAGTCAGTCAGTGTCTTGTTTTGTTTTTAATGAGTCCATGCAAGACCTGTATTGACATTTTTTTTAATACTATTTTGGACAAAATTCACAAACTCATCACAACTACTTCTGCAGTACATCACGCAACAGAAACACACCCCGTACTGTCAACTTAAATAAACATTGCAGCAAGCAAGGTAACAATCCAACAATACCTGGTTTCTTTCTAGCCACACATCTGCCCCTCAAATACAACAAAACAGATTCTGTTGATGGCTGTTTGTGTTTTTCCTGGTTTGGACTCTCAAGTCTTACCCAAGCAGAGGCCTTGCTGGGTTGGCCTCCACAGCCGCTCCCTCTGCCTGGATGCCGCCCTTTCCCCACTCTCCCTTAAACCACACACACAACCTGTAAACCTGCGGCTGTCACTTGAGTTTTTCAGCACCATCTCAGAGCACCATCTCAGAGGAATGAGACAGGATGATCGGAAACAAGCCACGCCTGGCCATCCGCAGCCCAGCAGCATCGTCCTCCTCATCATCGTCACTTCACCAGACTCCATTCAAAGTGTTTACTCAGCTGTGAGGTCAGAGTGCACTAATTCCTCACCAGCAAGCCTAACCTTGATTATTATGCTTTATTCGTCTTGCAACTCTTTTGTGTGTGTGTGTGTGTGTGTGTGTGTGTGTGTGTGTGTGTGTGTGTGTGTGTGTGTGTGTGTGTGTGTGTGTACAGAACTGAGAAATGTTTCCAAATAAATCAATTACTGACCCATGCTCCGGTACAAACTTTTGCTTGGGAAATGGATTGTGGTTCTGGGCATTAGCGCTGTTATATATTTCATTTAAACTGAATTCAACTGGCACAGTTTAAAAAAGCCGTTCTGAAGGCTTTGACTTAGTGGAAAATTGATGAAGTTGAATGCCAGTGGTCAGAGTACTGCTGTGTGCTTTGGACGCGAAACTAGATAAGTGTTTTGTAAAGCAACATCTCTATTGATGTTTTTGCAGCTACTGGATTTTGAGTTCGTCTACATGAAAACACCCAGCTGATGCTGTCATATGAGGGCCACACGGTGGTGTGGTGGTCCACAGCCAGAGGGGTCTTCAACGTCAAGCTTCATGGGGGGGTGGGGGGGTTCTGTGTGGAGTGTGCATGTTCTCCTGGTCCATGCATGGGTTTACTCTGCATGATCCCAATGCAAGGTCGTGTGTGTGTGTGTGTGTGTGTGTGTGTGTGTGTGTGTGTGTGTGTGTAAGAGGAGGAG
Source organism: Malacoctenus gilli (assembly GCA_032164315.1). Classification (NCBI taxonomy): domain Eukaryota; kingdom Metazoa; phylum Chordata; class Actinopteri; order Blenniiformes; family Labrisomidae; genus Malacoctenus; species Malacoctenus gilli. The sequence continues at coordinate 3,978,534 of JASSRZ010000023.1, forward strand.
TCCACCTTTTCTGTGGGAAGAGCCCGTTTCCAGCTTGAGAGAAATAACCATTAATAAACCTTTACTTATTGCCTTTGAGTTCCTGTTGGGAAGCATCAGTTTCGATATAAAACCTGAACATGATGGGTGAAAGTTAAAAGAAAATATTCTCTTTTACTTTTTATCCAAGTCAGGAAAAAAAGGGATCATCAGCTGGTGAGTGAAGCCGAGCATAAACATTTGAAGCATCATGAGTTTGCCATGAGTTAAAAGTCCAAAGAAGAAAAAGAAAAGCACAGCTTGGCGTCATGAAAGGTCACCACTGACAGCGCCTTGTGTGTCGTCTGCTTGGCTTGTACCAATTCGTGCTGCTCAAACTTATGAAAAAAATTTCGGTCTGGGCCAGGACAGCTGTTTTCCCCTGCTTCCAGTCTTTAGGCTAACTGAAGCTAATTGCCTCCTGGCCACAGCGCTGCATTCGCAGCACAGGCTAACAGAGGCTTTATTGGACCTCGAGTGAGTCAAGTGTGTTCCTGAAAAATGTCTTGATTTCATCCAGTTCCCTTTCACTTTTATTTGTTTAACCTTTATTTAATCAGAAAGTCTCTGGAGGGGCATGATCTCTTTTGCAGGGGGCGACTTGGCCAACATGACCGAGTCTGTTAGAACTATATGTACATGAAAAAGAACAGTTGCAGTGAATGGACTGTACAATTCAGCCTGTCCGATGTACCTCCTGACGACGAATGATTTAATTCAGAATATTGTTATCGTTTCATCTTTTAATGTTGTGTAGTTTGATTTCTTTGGTACATCCAGCATATATGTACATATATATACACAGCATATATATACACTTTTGATCACTATCGCCGATGTGAAAGCCATACAGGAGAAAAACCGGTTTGTCACTTTTACCATTGAAACCTTTCCTTCCGTAGACTGATTTTTTTACTCTTCTTTCGAATTAGGTGTCTACGTTCAACCTGACAAACTCATCATCCCACCAGACGATATGGGCTCTGAATGGCCGAAGAAAAAAAAGAGGCATAAATATGTCTAACAACCTTGAGAAAAAGTGACGGCCGGTGAATGAATGGCTCCAGCCTGCGTGGACCTCATTCCTATAGGTGGTTTTCAATGCAAAATTTCCACCTTTTTGGAAGGACTGCGACCGTGGATGGAGCAAAGCAAAGAGGTGCTGATGAATGTTCTGAAAGCTGTGAGATTGCCCACAGTTGGAAGCATTTGAGAAGTGGAAAACACCAAAAATTACTGAACGTGAAGTTCCTGCGTTAGTTGGTGTTGCCCAATGACATATTGGTTGATTCCATTACAACAGGACTGCTTCAAGGCATAAATCTCTGCTGAAAAAGTAGCACATAAGCCCTAAACACCAAGGTAACAACGAAATGATCCATCGATATCGTGTTTCACCGCAGCCTAATGAGTCATGGTATCTTACCCAACCATCGGTAATCTTAGCTGTAAATTAGTGTTGTTCATGTGGTGGGGCGGCCTCAGGAACTCAGAGCCCACCCCCCCCCCTTCCCTCGTTATCTTTACTGTGGGCCTGACCCTTCTTGTCACCTTTCTGGGAAAGTCATTCAATCCTCTCCTGGATTGGTTCCTTGAGTACATAGACCACCCTCCACCTCCCCACACACACACCCTTGATGCTGTGATCCATAAAAGCTCAGAACTTTGTTGCAGTATTTTAGCAGCCTGTACATTTGAACATGAATCTTCTATGTTTTCTGTTTTTTCTGCTACTGTCAACGTTCCGATGCGACCCCGGACCATCGCTGGGGTTTTGGTTGAACTCCTGCGTCAACGATCCTGAGGCTATTTGCGGGGTTTTCAGATTATCCAGCAATAACTCAAGCTTCTCTCTCTGGGACGGACTTGCATGGCAAACGAGGAAAATCAGGGCATATGCTGGAATAATTTTCATTACGAGAAGAACAAACTATAGCTGCCCGCATAATTGAACATGGCTCTTTGTTTTTTTCTTCTGCTGTTGACGCTACGATGCAACGCAGGTAGCCAGCGTTCACCAGCACGTGGCCGGACCACTGCTGGGTTTTTGGTTGAACTCCTGCGTCGATGATCCTGAGGCAATTTGCGGGGTTTTCAGATTATCCAGCAGTAACTCAAGCTTCTCTCTCTGGGACGGACTCGCATGGCAAACGAGGAAAATCAGAGCATATGCTGGAATAATATTCATTACGAGAAGAACAAACTCGAGCTGCTGGTTGCAGATCAGTTGAAGGATTAAGGACCACAGAATACCTGAAACCGAAGCTAACTCTGTTTTCCTTGATGTGGAGAGAACAAATCTGAAATGAGTAAGTTTGATCTTGTTCCTCGGTGTTGCTCCTGTTTTGCTGATGACACACCATGATGTTCTACACTCGTACCTCTTGTCTCGGGATGCAAACTTGAAGCATCGTGGTTGACAACACTTAGTCAGGAAAGTTGATATCTGTGGATTTGGCCTTTCAGACCAGCCCCTCAGACTTGGTGATAAATTCCTGGCACACACATGACATCAACTTGTGGGGACGCACCGCTGCTCACTAAACTCATTGTTTTCCCATCGGTAACCATAGAAAGTGTGTCCGATTATTATTTTCTGTGATCAATCGAAGCCAAACCGAGCCTGTACTTCGGAGATTGGGGGATTTTCCGTCCCCGGCTGAGTCAAAACTGATTAGCTATTTATTAATTCACATCGACGCGAAGGGGGCCGACTCGGATCGAGTCTCGGGTTTCTGGGAAGGTAGGCAGAGAGGAGCCGCACTGTTTAATTTCCTGTGAAGCATTTTTAGAATAAAGCATCGGCACCCCAGCTCCCCCTTCGCGAAAACAACACGAAACAAAATGGAATCAGTGGGAACACGGTAATCCCTGCCCGACCGGGGGGAGGGGGGGGAACACCTTTAGGAAACTTCAGAAGGATTAGCATCGTGGCAGGCATCCATCCTCCCAATCCAGCCCCTGTCTTTTTCGCTTTAAATGTGTGGGATTTGTTTTGGATGTCACGCTGTCCATTCACCGTGTTTGGATTGACTGGATCTCGCTGGGAGCTGCCCTTGTGTTCCTTGAACTTCACACAGCTTTTTTTTCTATCTGGGGTTTTTCGGGAGTCGGAGGCATCATGGGAAAACCTGCTGACCACCCTTTCATCTTTTCCCCCCTTTCAGCATCGCCTTCCCTTATATTCCTTTATTATTGCACCTTTCGGTGGGGAAGTGCTTTCCGCCCTTCCTTCCTGCAATGGCCTCGTCCTTATCTTTCCTGTTGTTTCCTGCCCCCGCTGTTTATTATTTCCCCCCTCACCCTCCTTTCACTCACACGTCTCCGTCACCCTGAAGGAGCACACAAAAGAAAAGCCTGTGCATGCCAGCAAGTTCTGCAAAAAAAACAAAACGATAATGTCATCCCTCGGGACACACTCTATGTTAAAATTTCGGCAGCGTTCGGGCGTCTTTAAAATTGCATGGCCCTACTTTTTCCTCCTCGTTCCCATCTAATCTCTCCTTCTTCTCCTCAGCCTCCTCGACAGTAATAGCTCCGCTTTGTTCACTCGGCAGCATGCTATATGCTCCGAGGCCAGATGGTCCGATTTAGGTACCATGCTGAGGGGGGACTGAAAGAGTATGAATATTTCACTTGGTGGCATGCATGTGCGAGGAGGAGGAGGAGGTGGAGGAGGACAGCGTGCTAGGCGGCTGCGCCTGTGCGTGGGGACCCAGCAGACATAAAGTGATTGTCCTCGCGGACAAAGCCCCCCCCCCCCCCATTTCAGAATGACACGGAATTCGTTCTTCCTCTGCCTGGGGGCAGGCTCACTGCAGGGTCAGAGTACAGTTCACACAGCCTGGCTGCTATATGGGCCATGCATGAGTTCCTCAACGGCAGCTGTGTTTACATCCCGGCTGTGTTCGGACAGGAAAAACAAAAAAAAAAGAAAGAAACGGGCCGTGCTCCTGCCATCGCGTCTTCCTTCCCCTGTCTCTGCCCGCTTTCATCTTGCCCCTATGTCGGGTGTTCCAGAACAACACCTCGGCTTGAAAGGTTTAACCCCTTCCAGTGCCTAGACTCTGCCGAGGGGGGGGGGTGGGGGTGGGGGAAGTGTCAGTGTTTCATCGTTTGAGGGACTTTGGATTCTTTGCTGTTTGTTTGAGATAACGGCAGAATGGATCTACATTTAGGACAGGAAGATACTTCAGTCCGCCCCAAGCACAATTCTCTTTGTGATCCAAGTGCAGATTCATAATCCGGATCCCTCTCACATCCGCCAAACAAGCAACCTGTCGTTTCCCATGGTCGCTGTACTGGTGAGTTAACTGTGGTGTGGTTTCACTGACAAATAGATGATCCACTGCAGCAAAGGCAGAAATCAAACCAAGAGAAAGGAAATGATGACGTGTGTCTCATGTCAAAGACATTAAGGACCTTGTTGCCTCTCCAGCTTCTGATTCTGGAAATCCTGTTGTGAGAAATTCAAATGAGTGTTAAAATCAAGCTATCAACAAAACACTTAAACTGCAGCCTCAGGGTGTTGCTCCAAAGTTGGCTTTTGTTGTGTGGGGGAGGGACTTCGGCTTTCTGCCAATCAATGAAGTGTGATTCTTGTTTGGTCTTTATGCTTTTTTCCCTCATGCAAAAATGAACAGCAGTCCCATATTGTCCCAACAGTTTAAACCACACTAAAAAGTGTCATAGCGGCAATGCTGAAATCAGTGTAGCATGAGCTGCATCACAGCACAAAACTCCCATTTTCTGACTTGTGAGTTCCACAAAAGAAAATAAATGAAAAATCGCAGTTATATATAAGAAGCCTTCAAAATAAAAGCCACGTGAAGTGTTACGTGGCGGTCAACTGAGAGCAATTTCCCTCCCAAATCTGCTCATTTGACATGGCCTGACTCAGCTTTTGAGCTTGGCTTGCTCCGGACTTCTTGCAGCTTTCAAACGTGCGTTTTCATCATAAAATTATGGGTTTTATTATCGGATGAAACTGCGCATTTATTGGAGCTTTTAAAGCTACGGTGTAGCTGTTTGAGGTAGGTGTTGCTCCAGCTTTGGGCTAACCCTGCTTGGACGCAGCTGGCATCCCTCTCGAACCATACTGCATTATGCAGGGGAGCCATCCTCCACCCCCACTGTCCCTCTTCAATAGAAATGAAAGTTGTATTAACACCTCACAGCTGCATCTCTCTGCCAACCGGTGAGACTGCATTTAATATCAAAGTCCGTCCAGACTCATATATTATACACACAGAGGACCTTTTAAGGAATGCGATGTATAAAAAAAGTAGGAAGTGCATCTTTTGGCAAAAGGAAGCTCTATGTTCCGACGCATTCAAACATGGAACTTCCAGCAAAGAATCGTACAGAAACACGGCTTGTTTTCTCAGGGAGACCGTTTTAACAGAGGAGGATACAAGGAACGAATGAAAGGTGTTGTGAAGAGAGATTAAATCAGAGCTCACATTGGACCATGCTTCGGGTCGCTCATTTGAAATTGAACCCAGAAGAAGAGTTTTACATTGCTGACGCAGGAAAACATGGAGTGAGATTACCGAACAGTTGGATTCACAGACTCTCCTACGCAAGAGAATGATCACAGCGAGGAATAAATGTCTCAGGTATGTTCTCTGAGTGGGAGAGAGAATCTGCTAGGCCAGAACAAAAGTGAAAAGACTCTAAAGTGCTCGTAAAGTCAGTGACGAATGCCTGGAAAATAAAAAAGCACAACCGAATTTCGATCCTCATTGAAAATGCTCGTGGGGAAAAAACGCAGGCTTGACGAGCGTTTCAACTATCAGTGGCGCTTTACGGCTGATCGTAAAACCAAGATGTTCGATGGGGTTGAAACGACGGATGAACGGGTGAAGATGAAAGCGTGCAGAGTCGGGACGGATGCTCTGGCAGTCAGGTGTCAACCATCATGAGGCCCAGAACTTAAACAGAGTAAAAGAGTTCAAACGATTGATTGTGTCAGGATTAGCTTTTTTCAGTGTTCCTGATAGCTTAACTAGTTTATCCTCAGTAACGAACCTATATAAAAGGAAGGATGCTGTAGGTGTACCTCAGGGCACTGACTGAAGGTCACTGAATTTTCAATTTTAGTATGTCTGTAAAGTCTCAATCATAACAGTAAAGGGGAAAAAAGTGTCACAGTCACCAACTCCTAATCCTTTTGCTTCCAAAACATGACTGCATCCTTTTGTCTGAACAAATCGAAGCATTTTGAAGTCATCGCAGGGCTGTAATAATCAGCTCCTCCTCATTAGAGCTGACTGTCTGTGTGGAGGACAGATGTCTCCGTGATATGAAGCTTTTTGGGGTTTTTTTAAGTGAACTCTGAGGTGTTCTTGATGTGTTACATAAAAGAGAAGGAAAAACCGAAGGAGTTCAGTGATTGGGAATCACAAAATGACACAGTCCCCCTTCCAGTTTCTGTTCGAAAAACAGGCGCCGATACAAATAATTTATTGTGAAATAAACATTACACATCTAATGAAAAACAGACAGGATGGGCACACGGGCTGCAGTAATGGAAATTCTTGAAGGTCCTAAATTAGTTGTACGGAGAGAAGAAAAAAAGCATCCCAAAAAAGTACTTGGCCTTGCTAAAGATTCCCTTTCTTTCCTCTTGGAAAGCTTCATAGCCATTGAGGTGAGAGTGATGAAGGTTTCTCATAACCGCAGCGGATTTCAGGGCCCGGCGGAGGAAGTGCAGTCGGAGGAAGCGCAGTCGGACCGGTACGGCCCCCGGGAAGCCACCACGGGGTGAGAGCACTGCCAAAAAGTGAGAGGGGGGCATGTCGTTGGAAAAAAAAAGCACACTTGCCACGTCATGATTGCTCGGGAGCACCCACGGGACATGCTTGGAATGTTTTTTGCAAAATTGGGGTGAAAATGCGGATTACACAGCTATTAGCTCCGCTGGGCGACTTGTAGTTTGGGTGGGGGGCTTGGAGCTGCTTCTCTGAAATCCACCCTGCAGACGGTGTGTGTGATTGATGGAGAGGTTTATAAGAAATGGTGGCAGGTTCAAAAGTCAACCCAAGCATCCACAAAAACGGTCCCCGCTCATTGTCACCGGCTCAATAACTGAGTGAGCACTTATTGCCCCCGCGGGGGCTGCCGCATGTGTTTCATTTTGAAAGGGTCCCGACCCCTTCAAACACTTGACCTCACGTAATTACCCTACAACATGGCAATAAAGGAAATACAATGTGATTCTTGTGAAGCACGGCATAAAATGGCCCATTAAAGCACACGCCCCGCAGTTCCCCCAACTTTGTTGGGATATCACTGTTTTACTCGTTTGCCTTCTCTCCCATCTGTCATGTCAGTCCAAGTCTTTGCTCCCTACGCTCCTCCCGCTCCCCCCTCCTCAAGTGCCTCTGTCACCGTTCCCGGATCGCGCCGCCGAGCCCCAGCCAGCCGGCCTGCTCCCAAGCCTCCCTTGCGCACTTTCCTTGCTGCACTTTTCCATCTTCCGGTAATGGTGCAGGTGCCTGATTGGTGGATGGACAGGCCCAGCTGCCGGGTGATGGGAAGGTCCTGAGCAGGTCCAGATGTGGGCTGCGACATCAAAGCGGACTGACTCAGGGTGATGAACACGGCTCCCATTTCCCACACAAGCCTGACAGTCCCGGGGGGGCGGGGTAAACTCAGTGTTTCTCCAACAGGTCGACAGCTTTTTGGGGTGTGGGCTCTACATTGAACTAACAAACTAGGACTCACAAGTCAAATGCATAGATGTGACAAATAGTGACAAATAGTGGTCATTTGTCACTCAGTGAGACAACCAAGAACAGCTGCCCCCCCAACCCCTTGCAAAAAAAGCCCCTAACTGATGGCGGGGGGGGGGGGGGGTGTCATATGGGATTGTCGGTCAAACTTTTATTTTGAAAACAAGGATTTCCACAAATTAGCTGAAGTGCGCCACTCAGCCAGTCGGAGGCAAAGCCTCGCAAAATCCAGTAACAACCTCATGCTTCATCGTTAATCCATGCTGAGTATTTTACACCCGACATTACAAAAATGTGAAGAGAAAAACAAACAAACATGGTTTTAAATGTCAAACGCAAATGAATTATGTTTATGTGCCAAGATTGTGTCATTCTCACTTTTTCCACATTGCAGAAATTAATCGGCCCTGTGTGCATTCGTTCACACTTCTGTCAGTCTCTATGTGCCTCTGTGTGTGTGTGTTTGTGTGTGTGTGTGTGTGTGTGTGTGTGTGTGTGTGTGTGTGTGTGTGTGTTTGAGTATTTGCACAAAGAAGGATTGTAATCACACAATCATGTGGATTCAGACTTGGCTTGCATTTGCGTATTGAGGATGAATTCTGACTGTTTGACTTGTAATACGAAGAGAAAATCAATTGTTAAATTAATTTCGATGAACTTCATGTGGCCTGAAATAAAGACTCAGGCAGGAGACAGTCAAAATTGTTCGCCGCCCCCATGAATTTATTGAAAGATACACTTTAAAGGCCGCGGGTGGTCCAGTCCCGTCAGCCCACAGGTGGGCTCCGCAATCCTTCTGATTGCTTCATATCTCTCCACAGCCCCAGAACAAACAGGCCAGTTCTTGTGGGAGAGCTGCTTCCTTACCCTGTCAGTTCCATTTTAAAGGAACTCACGTCACTCCTCTATTTGGCTTTGAGTCAGCCTCAGAGTGGAGTTTGTTCTGTCGCTACTATAAACTACATGTCAGAAGAGTTGAGAACAAGGTCTTTTGCTCTGACAGTTTGGCTGACGGAGAATCACTCCCTGATGTACACCGAGCAGGCACACACGAGGTGGCAAAAAGCTTGAGAAGCCAGTGGAAGTTCATGCAGCACTGGATGAATTTAGGACCAAGCCTCAGTCAAATCAAAAGACTGACAGAAAAGCCGAGGGCACCCATGGGTAAACCAGCACACCCAATGAAAGTCATTCGCACTTTCAACTACACCCTCTTCAGACAAATGGAAGAAGTCGGAGAGTAATAAGCGGTCAAAATGTGATTATCACAAGCTTTCCTTGCGCACATGTGCGCACAACATCTGGCTGTAACGATTAAGGACTGAGGTCAGCTCGAGGTCAAACAGATACAGTAAAAAAAACACCCAATGCACCAAGTTGCATTGCAAGAACAGTGGCAACGACACACTCTCAGTGAGGCTCTGTGTTTCCTTTCTTCACAGCAGCACCTCAGTCCGAATGATCCTGGCTTCCCAACACACACGGGCACAGCTTCCCGGAGGGCAGAGGGTGTCACTGTGCACCCGGAGAGGAATGCAGGCCTGGAAATTGTTGTAAATATGTGGGAGGTAATTAAAAAAAAAAAAAAAAAAACCTTCCAAGTTCCTTTCACCATGACTCAAGGTGAATGCGGCTGCACCCACTTGTCACGGTGCTGTTTTCATGACAACTTCACACACACACACACACACACACACACACACACACACACACACACACACACACACACACACACACTGCGGGGGAAAAGTACTGAGTGGTGCAGATAACCAATCCCAGGATGTCGGAACTTGATGTGCGCAAAAGGTCAAGCTGGGAGTCAGTCCTGGATGGAGAGCTCTCGCTCCTCCTCGTGTCCAATTAATAGTTTCCGTGCCGCACTTAAAGCTCCCCCTGGAATCCAAAGTACAGCTGTCGCCTTCAGATGGAACACACCCCGTGGAAAAGTCGTGTTAACGTGTAAGGCTCAAACTACTTTTTTTTTCAGGGTTTTTCTGGTGTTTATTTCCTTGAGGTGGGATGTTCACGGGCTAACGCCGGGACACAAACGAGCCGCGCTTGGACGCACACTCGTGATGAACTATCGCGTTTTAATTTTGTATTCCGTCCCGACATGAACGACATAACTTTTTCTTCCTCACCAGAATTCACCGGCGTTTTAATGGCCAAGTCACGTTTGTGGAGGCGAGGGGGGGGGGGGGTCATTAGAAAGCAAGAGCAGCTGTTTGTGCTTCAGATTGTTTAGAGTTTCACCAATTTTGGAGGCCTGGTTGTGCCATGATCTTCCATTCGGATTCCCACGTGTCCTTGGATGACGGGCTCGCAAGGCTACCAAAAAACAAGCCAGTAAAACATCTGTCCATTAGTCACATGAGCCGTCCATGTAGGTTAGCAGTTCATTAGGAGTTTTCCCCGGGTAATTGGGAGTGGTGTGGCTTCATGTCCCTCGAGTTGCACACTCAAAGTTGGATGGACAACAATAGCCCTGAATTTCAACAGAAAAAACAATAATTGCGCAATAAATGTCGTCCAAATAGGACGAGTTAACTGGGTCAAAGGTCTTGCTGGAATTAGTCTACACAAAGCGAGTCTGAAAAACTTCATTATAGATGAACATGTGCCAGGCGGTGACCGAACCTGAACATAGACGTCCTCCATGTTTTAGATCAGTGTGTTCCAGCAGAGAGATGCCAGAAAAACCTGCCGGACTGCGGGCCCTCCAAGACCACATTTGGACACGACTGCCACCAAAGAAAAAGCAAGCAATGGGGACACAGAAGACATGAGACCAATGTCTCCTTAATCCTAAGGTAATGTCACAACTAAAACTTAGCCAAACCAATTTCAAAACCTTTCCAAGGTCACAACGAGCAAGCATATTTGGCTACAAGAGTACAACACCCACCATCTTTTAAGTGTGATGCTGCAAAGACCCCCAGCTTTTAGAGCCTTTTGACTCGTGGACAAAACTCAGTTGGGCAGTGTTGCATTGGAAAACATGGGAATCTACAGTATCTGCCGTTTCTGGAAATCAAAGATCAAAGAGGTGGTCCAGAACCACTTTTTTTAAAACATTAAAAGGGTTGGGACCCTCGACTCCACATCAGAGGGCGCCAAACCAAAGGCTTCCTGGGTTCTGAGAGTGGGTGTGTCCATTTGGCTTCACTGCAATGTTTTGGCAAATCCAGTCGAGGGGGAGGGGCTCCCAGCTCAGTCTGAGGAGGCTCCAAGAAGAGTTCAACACCGCTGCAGACTCATTCCCCCCTTTGCACGATCAAACCGCCGCTCTCTCAGACAACAGGTGCGTGGCCACGATCGTTCGAAACCACATCATGGAGAAGCGTCGTTTCTTTCCCCCCTTCGAGATCCCGACTCGAGGCGGAAATCTCTGCTGTGAATCGCCCGCATCTGATTGTGGATTGCTCGAAACTATTTCCTGCCATCATAAATCCAGTTTGTTTGCAGATGTGAACTGTCCAAAACCGTAAGCCGGGAATCAGAGGGAATTACATAAATCTTTTATGAAGAGTTTGTGCTATGGCTTTGGAGCACGCCCGAACAAATGTGTTTTTAACAGCCTTCTAAGGGCCGCGAGGGGCTTCCGTGGACTCGCTCTCATGACCTGAGCCTCACACAGTAGTTTGGCATCTTGGGGCCGCAGCCCTACGTTGAACAGCGTTTGTTTTTTAAATAGGCGAACTCGAACCTATGTAACAGCGGGGGGGAAACATTTCTGCCACTGCCACGCACAAGCAGCTGCTCTTGTTCCTTGGCTCAGTATTTACTTAAGAATCCCATAAGACCTATAACCTCTTCAAACATCAAAGTCCTGAAATGAAAAAAAGAAAAAGACTTCTTGCAGTGTGGGTGGACCCAGTTGGCAGAAAGCGTTCTGGGCATCGCTGCATGAAAAATTCCCAGTCTTGAAAGCCTCAAGGTAAACTTTGAACTTCAAGCGAAGGGGAAGATGATTTTTGCTGACTTGTGTAATGCCATATGACATCTTTAATGTCTTTAATAAAATGTTATTTAAGTTTATATGAATGCAATTGTCGGAGAGAGGGCGGGGGGGGAGAGAGCGGAGAGGTGGGGATGTAAAGGCTGGAAACCACACCCTTGGCAGATGTTGACAGGGTATACGGACTGTCTGCAGGGCGGGCGTGTCCCTCCTGTTACAGCCTATTGATCAGTTGTGTTTTCCCAGACTTCATTCATAGAAAAATTGGAAGCAGCTGTGCCATCTGCCTCCTCCGTTCTCCCATTGCTCGCTGGAGTTTGTGTGTGCGGGATGTGTTTTTGGAAGTTAGCGGCAAAACGTCTCGGCCGTGTTACCTAGCGGGGCTTCGGGACACATGTCAGTGATCCGTGATGCGAAAAAAAAGAAAAGTTTCAGCTCACTCGAGCAGGCCTGCGACCATCGCAGTGCTCGGTCAGGATCCTGATTTCTATGTGACGGTCTGAAGTCACGATTTCTGGTGCACAAAAGAATGTGACCCGCCTCCAAAAGACAACTTTCTACCAGCTACATCCTGGGGACAAATGTGAGAGGGTGGTGGGGACATCTTTTGGGTCCTTGGCTGCTTTCCCCCGTCCTTTAAAGGTATCCCCGTGGCAACTCGTCCAGTGGTAACTTACATTTTATCCCTTGGCTGCCAACATCCATGACCACAGGAGGAAAAACTGAGTCATCACCACGCTTCGATCCTGACGGGGACAAAAGTTGCAGAATTTCCGCAGCGACAAACCCAGCAAGCAACTGGAAAGTTTTATTGATCAGTAAAAAATATTTAGCCGTCCCAGACTTTCCATTTCTGCAGTGGTTTGAGGAAACGAAATGCTGTATAGCAACACAAGCGGTTACTTTCTTCTTCAAGCTTTTAGATAAATTCCTTTACTTTCCCTTTGAGGTGCCAAGCTCTTCCTGCTGCTTTTATTGCTCCTCACTGCTTCACAGTCATTCAGAACAGATTCATTAGTTCATACACGAGACGGAGAGAGAGAGAGAACTGGATTCTTTACTTCATACTTTAATGACTCTGCCAGCCGCCAAACTTGCAACAAATGAGCAGTTCCAGAGGAAAGTACAGGAAACCAAGAAGCTCCACATCTAAGCTCCAAGTTGAGAGGCTGAGAGCAGCAGAAGGAAGTGGGTGGAGACCAGCCTCCACAAGCAGGGGGAGCTTTGCTGCCAAAATGGAGAAGACACTGGATGTGTTCGCCAGAGCGCAGGAGGAGCAGAGATACCAGTGGGAGCAGAAGTCCCTTCTGGTGGCCGAGCACCTTCAAACAATCTTCACTTCCTGCAGTTACAAGTTGATTCTGTTGTCATGCCTCAATTCAAGCATTAATTTATCGATTCAATTGATGAAATGGGGGAAAAAAGATTGAAAATAAAAGGCCGCCTTCAATTCAGCCCTCGGAGCAGGAGAACGGCGCACCGCTGGGATGTGACACGGAGCAAGAAAACATTGGGTCGCAGTGCCGAGCATGCTTAAGAAAACAGACATCCGCCTCCCGCTGTGCCACACTGTTTGGGGCGCCACAACACTCTGTTGCCAACCATGAGTCCGAGCCCATCGTGTGCGTCATTGTTCTCGGCCTCTTCCTCTGTGCTGCCTGTGCGGAGTGGCTGGCCTCTTGCTGGGCCTATCAGAGATAACTCATTGCTTTGTTATGATAGCTTTACTGCCTTGGCAGCCTCCAATCGGCCGTGTGGATTATTCATAGAGGATAAAATAAAGCCCTGAAACATCAAAGCTGCAGGCATATTGCATACTAGGGGATGTTGATCTACGGATCAGTGTCAGAACTTAACGGGTTTGCAGGCTGGGGATATGCAATTATCACCAATAATTCCAAGCAATATTTTGTGTGAAACAAACAACCAATTAGGGTGATTGGAAAGCCGGTCGGGAGAGCTGGCTTGGTGCTTGGCAACAGTCTGACTTTGAAAACCACAAAGGATGAAGTGGAAGCTATAAGGGATGATAGGGAGCAGTAAGAGGCTACTCTCATTGTCAGAGTCAGTCAGTCAGTCAGTCAGTCAGTCAGTCAGTCAGCCAGCCAGCCAGCCAGCCTGCCAGCCAGCATGCCAGTCATTTTGTCTTTCTGTCTGTCTGTCTGTCTGTCTGTCTCTCTGTCTCTATTTCATTGAGTCCTCAAACTGAACTTGTACAACTTCATTATTGGTACATGTAACTTTAAAAGCCAAATTTTTGCATTCAGCTTCTTTTTAGGGGCAATGACATAAGAAGCCATACTGCAGCCACCGGGGCTCCCTCTTTTCCTTTCTGTTTCTTGGCATCCATCCAGCTTTCCTGCGTCTTATCATCTGTCAGTGGCAGACTGATCAAAGCAGCTATAGTATCAATGATCAAAGGCTTTACTGGCCCGGGCTACAGAAAGAAATGATGTGCTTTTGATATGAGACGCACGGCTGAAGAGGGAAGCTGATATTACGCTGGGGTCTGTGATGGTTCACTGCTCTTATGACAATGTGCTGTATGTAAACTTTTATGTTGCAGCTCTGTCACATTCGACACATGTCTGCGCTGCATTCTTTCTGGATCAGGGAAGTAAAGAAAAAAACGTCCCAATGGATGATCTCGACCAGCTTTAAAGTGATTAAACTGAGAAGGGGACTTTTCTAAACATTAATTCAAATTAAAAGTGCCACATTTTTTTGATTTCCCTCCACGGTCAGAAGACACCTAAAGGTGAAGCGCACAATTGTGTTCGGTAAGGTGAGGATGTCCCAAACCACACGCTCCGAGCATCACAAACATCTGCGCAGGAGAAACGGATCGCGGACATGAAAAACAGACAGCGCAGCAAGCCCAAGGAACAGAGGATGATGTACACACAGACAACGGATCGGAGGGAGCGAGATGTTTTCCAGTCTCCATACGAAATGTGGGGTGAAACCAGGTCATCCTTACCCTCAACAGTATATTTGGGTTGTATGGTTTTCCTATAAGACACAAACAAGTTTCCCTCAGAAGAACCCGACCTGGGCTGACCTCCAGTCCTTTGTGAAGCTGGTGGTGAGCGCCTGGCTCTTGAATATAAGAGGAGCTGATACGATGGTACACCATTTCAAGGTTACCGCACCGCATGGAAGTTACGCGCTGCTCGGCGCAGTCGGCCAAGTTTTTCGGTGGGGGGAGGAGAGCGCTCTGCGGCCTCAAGACTCGATGTAAAGATAAACAAGATGAGCAATTATAATGAGGATTTTGATGGGTAAGCTGGAATTCCAGCCGTTATGATGACACAAGACGGGAAGTCTGAGGATCACCATGTTCAACAGACCATAATAAAGTGCACCAAAAAAAACCACTTAAAGCTGTTGGTTTTCCACTCGAACTGAGAATGGGCAGCAAATAAAAAGGAAAAGGGATGACTAAAGTGATTAGGAGTCATTCTTCAGAGAACACAAGCATGTGGCCCTGCCCGCACGGACAACTTTAGGAGAGGAGCATCTGCATACAATTTTTTTTTTGTTCATTGGACATTTTGTCCAGACAGAAGAGGCGGTTTCATCTTTACTACTTTGTTATTTTTTCAAACAAGCATGAAAACGTGCCATCTCGGCGCCATTTGTCTTTCTGTGTGTGCAGCTGGGCTTCAGCAGCACCAGTTCCCCCACTTCACCCTCAACCTGTGAGCTCATAGTTCTGATTGGTTACAGTTGCCTCAATGTCTTCTTGTTCTTGTTCTTTTTCTCCTCCTGTGTTACGTCATATGTAGATATGTGCTCATATATACGTGCCTACAAACATATGCGTACTGTGATGAATCTGAACACACTTGAAGAGCGCAGACCTCCATCAAGATGCCGGTTCACCTCTCTTGAACCTCCAACATGAAGGGCTCTTAAAGGGCCACATGCTTTTCTTCAGCTCCATGAATGTCTAATTTCATCATTTTGCTCAGTCACTTGTTCTTAGTACAACCTCTTGTCTTTACATGGTGGCGATTTTTCTTCCACTTCTTTCTTCCACCAACTCCACCGGGTCCTCTTGAAATGTTTTTAGAAAGAAGATTTAGGAAAGATTGAGAGTGTACTTTTTGGGAAACACAAAAGTAAACTGTATATTTATGATACAACAGCACAATGTACCAGCCAAGCGCCTGCCACTGATATCCCAGCGGGCCACGCCCGCTGCTGTGGTTGAACGCGCACAGCCTCCACTCGAGCACCCCCATCCCGTTCCTCAAGGAATACTGTTTGTGTTTCTGGTCTATGAAATTTAAAGATAAGTCGACCCAACATGTGTGCACGCCTGCACCGCAGTGGCAACATGGGAGTCAGCTCTTACGATGCGCAGATTCACTCAGACGTGGGAGTGTTATGGTTTTTTCCATCGGGGTATCATATTGCTCTCCAAGTGTAACACAGAGCAACATTGCAACTCAAGAGGAATAAAGGGATCTGGTATTCATCTTCAACTTTTACCGAATGAGCCTGTTTGACCGGGATCTACTGGGCCTCTTCTTGGGCCTTTTGAAGAGAACGTACTTGTGACGAAGGTGCGTTCACGGCTGCAGTTGCACTGACCGATAAAAGGAGATGTTTAGTCTCCATGTATAATCAATTGAGCCTCCCACACTTTTTCCAACCCTTCCCCTTATCTCCAGGAGTCTCTCGGCCCCGCTGGAAACCGAGGCTAGGTTTATTCTACCCTGAGTATTAGGGAGGGATTGTTTGTAGCCTTGCGTGCTGGCTGCTGCTTGGGTCTCAGAGGCGAGTCAGCAAGAGCCAAGCGCCCCCCTTTGCCAAGTCGCGGCTCTTGCCAAGTGGCGGTCATAAATTACCATCCGTGCAGCACCGAAGCAGCTCTGTGCCGATTTCCATTCCGATACATTGCGGTTTTCATTGCTTATCTATTCCTTGCCCGTGGCAAACATTTTCATGATAATATTTACATCAGTCACGCTCTGGCGTGCACTCCCTTTTTCCCCCCCTGTCCTTGTAAATATTGTGTTTGGGATCGGAGGCGACATTTGTGATGAACTGGAGGACGAACCACTGGAGTCCCCACGCACCTTTCGAATAAAAAGAAATGCAGCGCCCACTGGATGCCCTCGGCTGCGCTGCTTGGGCAAGAGCCGCCCAAATTAGTTTTGACCAAATGGAACAAAAAAGATGATCGATTTTCATTATTCGCTTGCTTCACCAGGTTCAACAAGAGGGGAAGCACGCGCGACGCCCGATGGTATCTGTCTCGTGTTTCGCAATCAGTCCAGCCGTTTGCAGCTAGTGCAAGGACAAAATTTTCTCATTGCAGATCTGTCTGCAACAGGGGGAAGGAAACGTAAGCCACATAGCTGAAATTGTTGGAAATATCTATCGCGTAATGTTGTTGTACTGTACATCCATGGGTGTTCACCAAGCCTGACGACGCAATATTGAATCCTACTTTAAAGGCGACGCAGTTCAAAAGTCAACTACAGTGCAAAAAATATGTTTTTACAGGTCATTTTCCTTTCATCTCGGGAAAGTTTGATTAGGCACCGGTGTCTCAATTAGGTCCCGTATTTTGATAAGGTGTCGCTCAACTAATGCCCTTACTTCAACCTTATCCCCTTTCAAACGATTACATGCTTTCCAGTGAAGAATAAAGCGCCCGCGCGCCTTCATCTTCCCTCCTAAATCGACAATCTTTTCTTTGACATCTCACCCACCTTCTCTCTCCCTCTTTCTGTTTCTCACACACATCTCCTGCCAGATCATGCAGCTACAAACTCCCGTTGCACTGGGAGTCGACTCCTTTACCTTTTTTCCTGAAACCCCTCTAGAAGGAGAAGGCGCTTTGATACCGGCTTAATTACCAACCCCAACATGTCACTGTGCAAAAAAGCAAAAAAAAAGCGGCAATAACAGGGGGTGGGGGAGGGGGGTCACGGGAAGCA